>JANIWU010000015.1:0-148283 GCA_030705145.1 Hagleromyces aurorensis | reverse complement strand
AACGATCATCACATCGAATAGATATCAGTATCTTATATCCATAACTCTCACTAGTTAGTTTAATAAAGCTAACCCTAGAACCACCACTCTTAGACGAGACCAGACCTCAACATGTTTCTTTTAAAAGAAGTGTTCTTAAATACGGGCCTTTGTTAACCGTAAAGTGTGTCAGTCTGGTGAGGGGCCAAGGTCTCTGGCTGTCGCTGATGGGTTCCCCAGGGCGTTAGGCCAACTTTTTGAAGGCGGGTAGAGGTGTACTGCCAATTTCCTTGTGCCCTGATCCCTGCTTTGCCGTGATCTCCTGCAGCGTAGCCTGGCATAGTGCAAAAATCAGCGGACTGACTGGATTTACACCTTTGAAATCGTGAACACAGTCGATCGTCGCCACCACATTGTGTCTTGTTTTAGTGCCTCTGCTGGAAGCTCAAAGTCCCTGTTTGTGTTCCTATTCGAACGGTGTGCAATGGTCCAAAAATTGCAACGTCTGCAGTACACAATACACCCTTACTGCGGAGGAAAAGGATGGACAGTAGATCAAATCGCAACGGATGTAAGATGGACATGACGGCTCAAAGGCATGGACAACAGATCAGACCGCGACCGATGTCAACAATTCATGAGGGCTCAAATACATGGACATCTGCACTCGCTGTCAGAACAATGTGATGGAAGCATTGAGAGGTGGAGTGGCTGATTGTTGTCATCGAAGCAAAATATTCCTGCGTTCCTGTAGATGATCAAATCTGCCGAAAAGGCTGAAATTCTAAAAGGTGTACTTTTCCTTAGATCTAAACCCCACCGCTTTCCCGCTCAGAAAGAATTCATAGACGTCTTCCGATGCTGGGGGAAATTATCTTGCTCTTTTATCGCATAACTTGCACCGAAATTAGAAACTACCTCCTGGGCGGATACGGCCCTCTTTTGTCCCACGATATGTCTTCCGTCAAGTTCCGGAGACCGTAGGAAAGCCAAACTCAAGGTACCATTGTCGGCAAAGTGCAGATCTCAGGTACGGCGCAAGAGTTTCGGTCCCATTCTGTGAAGATCATTGCTTGATTGTGTTCTATTTCGAATAATATGACACTAAAAGCTCGCGGTCCGTGTACCACTATTAGCTTCAGCAATATAAGCACACGGCCGGGCGGCAACTTTCTGTTTCGATATCTTTTCTTCCATCAGTATGCACCCCAAACGCAACAGCACACACCATACCAGTATTTCTCAGTAATAAGGACTTTCTGGACCTTCTTGCGCAGTAACACATGCTTAAATGTCCACCACCTCGTTTTCTCTTCACTGTTTTGTAGTGCCATTATTTTTTTTGGATCTACATCTTCGAATTTTGGTAATGGACGGTCCACCTATACTGTAAGAGCATTCTGGCATGAAGTGCGTATCTCTGTAGCGGGAAACTCACGAGAGATGAGCAGAAAACGTACGAGATGTGAGCAAATATTGGTACTTTACAAAACTTCGGCAACGGGCAAACCACCAGCTGCAATGAGCAGGAACAGGGCCTGCTGTCGTAGATCATTGTCCCATACGTAGTTTCCTAACGATGATGACAAATTGTTACGGTGTTATGGACCATTCCCAAACAATAGTTTTGCCCCTGCGCTGTCAATCATAGTAATCTCTTCCACAGTGCATTGTTTTGCATAGCACCTACATGCCCTATTGTGTGAACTGCTTTTAGCAGGAACCACGACAAAAACATCTGTCTCCGGATTGGTCTTTAAATGAAAGACCATATATCGCGCTTAAAGCAACAATGACGGACATCGGCGATGGAAGACTTGTGCATTCGTCTGCTCGTCAAGTTCCAGAGGTAATCCCATTGTTTTCGGCGTTGGTGATGGAAGGCAAACAATGGAGAGAGACCCACGCAAGTCGGCTGCGTTTGGAGGCAGAACAGTTCTATTCCCGCTCATCTGATAGCAAGCAAGAGGCGGGCCGCCTGAGCAGCGTGCAATCGAAGCTCAACATGATACAGCCGCGGATTTTAAGATATCAATACGCGCTCAACCAGTATCTTTCATCCGTTTATCTCCTAGCAGCAATCGTGACGGTACTTAGGTCATTCACTCAGCATTCTAGTCATTCTGACGTTTGCATCGAGGCAAAAGAGGTTGGAGTCAGTTGCTGATTGTGTAACTGTCCCTCCTGGTCTGTTGGAAGGTCGGATGGGTCTTGACATTCCGCCGTATTTTTGGAGCACTTGTGAGACAATCACCGATAAATCACGTCGGCGTTCAGAGATTTACCCAGCAAACGCAGAGAGCCTCCCTTCCTCCGAAGCAGGTTCCCAAGTGTCCTCTCAGTAGGCCTATCGAAGTAGAGTTTCACGTGATCGGAAGAATGACACTCTATAGCTTTCCTCTTTGGCTTCTGAGACGTCTGCCTGGGGATGCCACAGCCTGTTGCGGTATCGGCATTCTCAACCGCGGTAGGTACGCGACAACCCGTTTAGAGGGAACTGGACATGTCCAGAGGGAGCCCGCCAGTGTCGAGCCTCCAATTCCTTTTCTAGGAAATATGATACTGGGTTCGTACACAAGCAACTAGGCGAACAGGATCATGAAGGGCAAACATAGTCCCGACAGCTGTTGTTGGGCCATGATGCAGGATGCCGATTAATATGATTTGCCAAGTCGTGGAATAGAATTTCGCTGAGGTAAGAGCATGTCCACAAACAAGAAACGACGGAATGTATAAAGCCAGTAATCGTTTCTTTTTCCACACGATTTGTTTTTGTCCATGTTACGCCTTCTTTTTTCTTTGCATAAGGAAGGCAAACGCACGCTTCCATGAATGTAGCAACCTCCACCTAGGTTGACAAAAGCAGGTCGGTTTCCATGAGTACCTACGGTGAAGAAGTCGGACATCTCGGCCAGTTGAACTAATCTGTTTGAGGCAGGCCTGTTTTTGCTAGTGTTCCAGCAAGAAACCCAGATGTAAGTGTGGTAAGGGACCAAACCCGCCCCTGTAAACGTATGCCCTGGGGTCGATACACCCTCAGACCCGGCGTTCACGGATCCTTTGTAGCAACCGCAAAATGCTTTTTGACGCGCACTGTGACGATTGCGTTCGAACAGATATGTTGCAGTTTACAGTTAAACCGATCGACCTTGTCCTGTAACTGTCTTTTCTTTACTATCCGGAGGCTTTTTTTCACGGACAATTCCGCAATCTGGACTCGCCCGTCCTACGTGGTTCCTATGATGTGACCTGAATCCTTCAGGACGTACATCTGCGGATAACGGAATGTGGCGTATGGTCCATTACGCGAGAAGTGATCGTTCCTCAGTGAAATCAAGCAGGCCCTGCTCTGGAGATCGAGCCAGGCCCTGGTCGTTCCTAGCCCTGGGTTATCCGAGAAATCTGTGGGTCGCCTCTCAGAAAAACTGTACCCAAAAATATCATCGACGATAGCTAGCCTGGTAAACAAAACGTGTTGTAAGGCAGTCGTAACGGGACTCTCGTGGCGCATGCCAACGGAGCACAGTCGCTCGCCCATGCTGCTCATCTGTCCTCCCTCATGTACGCATAAGACGCATCTTATTGCGAGACATGCAGTTCTCCGCCACCAAGCAACATGGCCACCTGCAACGACACTTAGCCTTCTGAAGAACAATACTGATGCACTCAACTAATGACGAAATCCCCCACCTCGCTCATTCCGTGGCAGATTTGCGTCCTGGCAGCAAAAGTGTATTCCCCTCTGTTCCCGTATCTCTCTTCCCGAATACCTACGTTATGTCTTCGCAAGAGAAGTTCCGAGGTATTGTTAGGTGAGACATGTGATGAAATAGGATAAGTGTAGAGTGGTTTCTAGGGCTGATCTTCTGCGCGGAGATCAAGGGTTGCCCAGACGTTAATGATTGTGCTGAACCTAAAACCAGGGCATGCTGCGGCCTTGCCAAAGTCCATGTTCTAGACCTCAGTTCAGTTTTATTGACGGAATTTCTTTAACCAATAAAGAAACAACGAGAAAAGTCAATTTGACTACGCTGGGGAGGGCGCTTTGGGCCGGGCTATTATTGGACAGACGGACACGGCGAGTTTCGTACCCTGCTGCAATGATTTCACAATGGATACGACAAATGGAAGCCAGCAATGGCGTTTGGCACGCAAAACAAAGCGCCATCTCCTGAGAAATGAGTGCGATCTATCAATTTTTGTCCTCGCAGGAATGGTATAACGTGTTTGAGCGCTTTTTAGGATCTCAAAATAGCTTTCCCAACTGGGTATTCCATCTTGGCATCTTGCGCATTGAAACTTAGTGAGCCGTGGTTATTGTCAGTGGGTAGCAAAACTATAACGATCTTCATCTTCCATGTCCGCAACTCTTCGGAATGCCCTCAGGTCGCTAATGTTTGGATAATTATACCCTGCTCTTCAATGATCTTTTCGTCACTCTGAGACCGTTGCCATTGTCTCTTCATATTGCTGCCCAATCTTGGCTCGCCTGACAGCGTAGCTATGATGCAATACAGTATGCAGTTGGTATGTGCTTTTTCCTTAGATTAGCGGTGTAGTACAACTCCTGGAATATAGTATTAAAATTGAATTACATGAATGCATCTCTATAGAAGAGGTTATAAATGAAGATAATAGTAAACAGATTAAGTCAATGTCAATAGTTTGTAGTGATAAATCACAATGCAAAAGCATCCAGGTGGACGCCAGTAAAAGAATGCCAAATGTGCATATGTCGTCATTACTCGGAAAGTTTGCGACCCTGTTTCTTGGCCAGTTTGCGCTCATGACTTTTCAAATGTCTCAGCATGTTACTTTTGACATTGAAAGACTTGTGGCAATTAGGCCATGTGCATTTGAAAGGAGTGTCGCCTGTGTGTATTAGATAGTGGGTCTTTAGTGTCGAGGGTCTTGAGCAGATCTTGCCACATACCGGGCATTGCTTGCGTAGTCTCACAGCTGTACTTAATTCGTTCTTTGGCAGCTGGGACTTCACTTGAGCATTCATCTGGGCATGGGGGTCTTGCATTTGCATGCCGCCGTCGATGTTGGTATGATTATGCAAAGTATTTCCATCATGGGGGTATGAATTCGTAGTCGGCATCACGTTGGGAAGCACAGGCAAGCCTTGAGATTGCGGCCTGGCCTGTAAGTTGGCGGTAGGTGTCATCAGTGCGGAATTTATGCTATGTTGTTGTTGCTGCTGTTGCTGCTGTGGGTTGTAATAGTAAAACTGGTACTGCTGAGTATTGGATGGAGAACCATTGCTCGAACTCTCAGATCTCGAAGACATGCCTGACTTTAGAGGGGCAGAGAGCATTGGCGAAGATCCTTGAGAACCTGTCTGAATTGACAGCTGAGGCTGTGTATATGCACGTAGATGTGGGGGCGATTGCATCCCAGATAGTTGGGTGTTATTGCCTGAATTCGAGTTCGATCCGTCCGTAACTGGGTAGTATTGTTGTAGTGGTGGAAGGTGATACTTCTGAGCTTGAATGTTAGGCTCGCTTGTGACTATGTTAGGCACAGGGTTTGTGTCTTGGTTTGTCTTGTAAATACCTTGAACGTTAGTAGCATTGATAACCTGTGGCTGGTTCTGGGGTTGGCTCTGATTTTGGTTCACTGGGGCTCTTGGGTCGTTATACTGGCCAACAAGGCTTGATATTGGTGGTAACCTTACATGCGTTGGAGAGCTAGGCTGTGGCTGCTGCTGTGGCTGTTGTCCAAGTTGTGCTGGCTGAGTATGTGACTGCTCCATGTTACTGCCCGCTGGGCTAGGCGACTGGCCAGCCATCTTTGATGGGCCAGGAGCGTAGTAGTAGTAAGTATAGCCTTGCACATTGGGCGACGTTGAGGTGCTTGAGTTATTGGAATTAGAGGGCTGTTGGCTACGGCCGTAGACAGAGAATCCGTTGGGCGCCTGTGGCTGGTTGGGATACTGCGGAACCGCTAATACCGGAACGGGCTGGTATTCTGGGAGCACCGAGTGATATGTAGAGTGTCCGTTGGCCGCCGCAGGTAGCACTGCGTTGTGATTAGGTGGATGCGGGTATGGTTGCGGTGGTGCAGTAATGAACATGTCTGAGGCGTGTATGCTTGT
Source organism: Hagleromyces aurorensis (assembly GCA_030705145.1). Lineage (NCBI taxonomy): Eukaryota > Fungi > Ascomycota > Saccharomycetes > Saccharomycetales > Saccharomycetaceae > Hagleromyces > Hagleromyces aurorensis. Next base: position 142,204 of record JANIWU010000015.1, on the reverse strand, counting down.
ATGGTATTGGCGATTGTCAGCCGAGTAGTTGTAGATCTAAGTAATAGAGAAAGTCGGCTCCAAGACGACCTATCTCGACTAATGGGTGCGGCGTAGGTCCAGCCTTATACCTGACTACACATAGTCCTAGGTATATATATATACTTCACACACTATTTCCACCCGCGATGCACGCATATCCGGATGGGCCTGCGTGTGCCAGATTAAGAGACATCCCATCCTTATTGCACGGCTCCTTCGCTCGCTTCTATGCGTCGAAAACAAAGATTGTAGATACATTGATGTCTGAGGGACCACAGAGTAAGGCTTAGGTCTCTCTTGCATTTCCAAACCCGAAGTTTTGTACTGCCATCCTCACACAACATTGTAAGGCAGGTGAGCTGATCCCGCAGGAACTCGACGGTAATCTCAGAGACACTATGCCGAGTATGAACATGTTTTTTTGGGTTTGATGTAAGTTGCCTAATGGAATGTCGTACCTGTCCTAAAAGCGAGGACAAATCCACCTTTCTTTATCGAAATTCTGATATTCTAGACAACTCCTCCGTAACGGGAAGTTGTTTTTGTTTCTTTTAAAAGCTTAGCCGTAAAGTCAAGCGGAGGGTGATCACCACGTACAATAGACACAAGCGTTTTTGTTTCTCAGATTTCGTCCTGTTGAGCCCGCTGCGCACACACGCTTATTTGCGCCTGTAACAGCCGGCTAGCTCCGTACGGGGATGCGCAGCACCGTGCAGGAAGGACAACGGCTCCTACCCGGAACCCTACACAATAGGTGCATGTTGGAAAGCCAAGATTGCTGGAATTCCTCGCAGACAGCCTAGGGAATGATGAGCATGTAATCTGTAATGAAACCTATCAACGGCGACTGATTATTCAACATTCCGACCGCCTTAGGCTGGAGAGACTCTGCTGGAGAGGCAGCAGAATGTAGGTGCCCAGTGGTATTTTTTCACGATTATCTGATTCAGCGCATATCTCAATTAAGCAAGGACAGGGAATGTGAACATGTGTAGAACGTACAGCGCCAGACTCGGCAGCTCCGTGGAAAGGCTCGCGCGCGCATCCGCACAGGGAAAAAACAACGGGGCGGCTCAAGATTTTGATCAACTGCCATGGAGCTACGGTACGGCATCTGCACCTCAGGCTTTCAGCAAAAAGCAGTGGTGAGGCCGAGCGCAGGGAAAGGGCAGGTGCGAGGCACAGCAGCGGCGAACAGAAATAGCCAGGCTTTGGCGACCATTGCTCCGTGGGTCCCCTGCGTTGCGCGCACATTACGTCTGCGGGCGCTAGCGCGGGACCGTGCACATGACTCCCACTGCAAGCCTGCTGTGGCCAAAAAGGAAGGAGGTACGTGTGCAGAATATCTTACGGGAGTAATTTCCTTTATGAGCTGGAGACGCCATAAAAGTACCGATTGGAAGTTGCCCTCGGTAAGAAGTAGGAGAACTGCCACAGCAACATTGGTGAGGGATTCACTACGTAAGAAAATTGGATGACTAGTGCAGTGCGGGAACAAAAGGATAGGGTTTGCGGATAGAACAGCCATGAGCGTGCACTGTACGGCCCGTTGTTTTCTCTGGGCTGCTGGGATGCTCTGCAAGGCTCGAACAAGTTTTAGGGCCAAAAACAAAACATGGAGGTGAGAAGATCGCAGCCTGGGAGGCTTCTCCGGTGCAGACGCAGCTCACGCGCCCGCATTGCGTGCGCGTTGCGCGCGCGGATGGTTTGTGCGTGATGCCGTATTGGTGGTCGCGACCGTGGCTATAGCCCAAGCAGTGCATGGAGTTCAGAGACACGCTAATCCACGCAGAAAAGCAAATCACGTCTGGTTCATGCGTGGTCTTGCTGGAGCTCGCACATTGCCGGATTTGCCACTCCTGACAAATCGCCATGGTACGGCATGGCAGCAAGGCTGCCTTGGCGCTGCACCTGGATAACATGCGTGTGCGTATTGCGTTTGCCACGGGGACCCTCCAGACGCCAGCAGTGCCCGACGCTGAATCCAAGTGCTGGACCGTGTCCGACTAGACTGCCTCTCCGAGCAGCTGCAGACCTACAGAAGCGGTTGATCGCCAATCACTGGGTCTAGCGATCTACGACTGCAATTTTTGAAACATTGCTGAGCATTATTTCCAGCGCATCTCTGGGGTTTAGCGCATTATGGCCGCCCTCTGCGGTGTGCCTCGTGAAGATCATACGAGCCGTGCAGGCGTTTGTTTTTTCGTGAAGCCACGCCAGCCTTTACGGACGCACACGATCATTACGCCAGTGTTATCCGCTCCCTACGCGGTTCATGCGGGTTAATTGCTTCTCAATATGTTCGAACGCAGGCATGCAAATTCTGAAGGCTGCCTTGGGCCTGCGATACTCTCGAGTTCTGGTCAATCCGGCTTGTAAATCACAGACACTGGAAATGTCAGTCAGCGTGGCTTGCAAAAGCAACTTCTAAAAGAAAATGCAAACAAAAAAAGAAGAAAGCGAGTGCCGTTCAATTTTTTCGAGCCCATTCGAGAATGAGCGCTGGTACATGCATCTAACAAGGCCCCGTCCATTCTGCAAGGGCAGCTATTTTATTCTGCAACGAGCCCCGATCTCATGTTCTGCAAGCCTAACGTGGCCAGAGGACATTCTGTTCGCCGAAAAAAAAGACAGCCACCTAACTGGCCGAAAATTATGGCCCCACAGTCTACATTCCCTGGCTGTTTAACGGGCATTCTATAATCTTCCAGCGATAATTCTCTAGACGGAACCTGGATTGTCCTTCGCGTTCCTATGTCAATGTAGAGCCGAAATAGTGGTTTTTATTTTCAGCAACAATGCCCGATTGACTAACCTATCAATACCATGTGTCTCGGATGTTAGGGACGCTTCCGCAGAATCCCTAGAACAATGACTAAAGCCGTCGTCAATACTAGGGGTTTGTACACGGTGCAAACCCCGTACGACAAATAACGTTAATCCTATAGTTACTATTGGCCGATGCTTAGTCTATTGAAGATTTGTTGCCGAATGTCCAGAAAGCTGGAGTGGGCCCTTTTTCCGCAGGCTCTGCTGGAAGACCGTTGTAGTGGGGCGTCCGTGCGGGCAGATAGTGCTGACCACGAGCACCGTAGATCATATCGACGGGGTGATCAACTGCAGCGCTGGATTCGGCTAAAAGAGCCGTTCGGGATAACTGACAAGACGAGTTCTGGAGTTCTGGCCCTTGCCGTCCTTTGGCCAGGCCCGCAGTGATGCGCAATTGGGCACCTGAGAAACAGCAGCAGCGTAGATCGAAGCTGCTGGCAAGGCTTCTCCGGTCCAAGCTTATTATCCGCGTTTATGCGTTCTTTCGAGGTGCTGCAAGGCCTATTTCGAATTGGCCGTACACTTACACAGCCCTGCAACAACCAGTGTGCATTGAGAGCTCGACGCTTTGTTCAATCCAGGCCGTATCATGCAGACACCAGCCCGAACCGCCTGGGGGGCAGGTGGCGAGCAAGGACATGTCTGGATGCTATTTTCTCTTTTGTTTGGTGTTCCGAGTGCGAGGAGGAAGCATAGGGCAGATACAATCGACTCTATTATTACATTTCCTATTTAGTGGTCCGAAGGCTAACACAATGACTACGGGTCAAAGGTTCCAGTGTTCCGTTCCGCAGAGTATTGTGATCTGAGGAGTGGAGCAAAGATGGTGCTATTGATGGAGTCCTGCGTGGCATTTAGGCGGGTGGCACTTAGGCGGGTGGCATATAGACGGATGTCGATGCGAGAAAGATTCCTCGGTATTTAGGGAAATTGCAATTTTCTTGAACGGCGTGCGGTTGGCAGTGTAACGTTCGATTCCGGCATCGCCGAGAAACAGACCCGTCCCGCGCGGCCACCGGCCCGCTACTGTCCTCATGGAGATAGCTACAGCACTCGAGTTGCCGAAGCGGCCCGGCACGCGCTTGTGTCCCTCCAATTACATAACTGGCTGGTCAAAGGCGCGTTCTCTGCTCAAGCACCCATCTGGGGGAGGTTGTTATTGTTTGCGGCTGTTTTCCGTCAGATATGGCTCGCAGGAAAGGTCGCCTCTAGTCGCCCTGCGGCAAGGACGGAAGAAGGCAAGCATCGCCGCGTCTATTATGTTCAGTGATGTGGTCTGATCTCCCCGACGCTGTGTAGAAGCCGCAACGCCCATCGGCGTCTTCATCCTTTAAGCGATGCTCAATAGAAGACGAAACATACCTGGGACACACGGCTTCGGACCTGGAGCTTCAGACTGCCTCCAGTTCCTAGAATGACACACTTTGTCTGCGGACAATCTTAATATTACCTAAGAAGTATGTCCACGAGAATTTGCTGAGATAAAGCGATGCCGTCTCTTCGGGCCGGTATTCCATCGGAAAGAGGCCGCCCTTCCGGCGTGGCGATGGTTGAAGGAACTGGCCTGCTGCTTGCCGCTGGCGGGTTCTTCCCGCCCCTAGAAGCAAACTGATCGGCTGGGCGTTGCCGGATTCGGCAGGGAAGCGGTCGCACCCCCATAAGAAAACAGCGGTGCAAATCCCATCGGATATCCTCCGGACACTTGTTGCTGGGTTGGGAGATTCAGCAGGGTCCCTCGGACACTCCGGACACTCCGGACAAGGGCAGTTGGGTCAGGCTCTTTGCTGGACGCTCCGACGGGCCCCCATGCAGTATTGGCCGTTTCCGGCGCTGCCCGTCGTAGGATGATGGCCCGTGCGTGCAGGATTGTCTGTCGCCTGCCCTGCTGTCCGTCATCCCCAGATGGTGGCCCGTGCCTGAAGCGTGTGTGATCGGCAGTAGGCTCGGCAAAGTGCAACAAGGGTCCAGATTCTCGTCAAAGGCACACGTAGGACCGACGGCGTCGGACATGTGGATAGAGGACAGAGTATGGTGCACTTTGCTGTACACCCTGTATCGCGCCCTCATGGGCAGTCCACATTGTTGTCGCCGCACCTATACATAGTAAAAAATACTGTTGGCTGGTTCAAAGGCATCTGTGCACGACAACGGTAGTTAGAAGAAGGTCATAGATAGACTGGTCTTGGCTTAGTAAATTTGGTGGAACGGGTTCTGTTTAATGGCTGGAACTGTATGTAAACAGTACTTGTGTTCAGTAACAGGAAGCTCTAATTCTTTTCAAATAGACGCTAGCCGGGTAACTGTGCTGTCCGTTACGGAAGACGACTTCTTCAGTTCCTAAATGCTGCGTTACTGTGTAGACAGTTTCAATGTTTACTTGCTGTCGCCTGTCTAGCACACCGATTCACTTACCACCACGTACCGATGTTTTGTTAAACGTTTTTCTAGTAAACATACGAATCCGGCCCTCTGGTAGACCCAAAATCGCCGCCCCTCTACAAATCATTAATCAAACACCGCTATTTCCAAGAAAAAGGTTAATGCATGCAATTACACGTATATATGGCATTCTATAAACATGGGTCTGTTCTGACGCATTATACGATGACGTAAATCCCCCAAAAACTGAAACATCGTTGATATTATCATAAATATCAAAATTATACCAACACCCAGATTTCCCTCAAGTGTAGGTTTCAATTAATGTGTCACGCAAGTTACCTGAAATGGCGTCTGGGTGTGCGTCCTGCAACTTGAAGATACTCTCGATAACGCTCAGTTCTGGCGCAGTCGTGTCTAGCCCTGTTACGGCAAGGTAGTCGTTTACGACCATGCCCGCACCGACAACCGCACTACCACGATTTACAGTACCGGCAACCAGAGGCACTTGCAGCAACGACGACAGTTCTTCCTGGTCTTGGATAGAGGTCTGTGGGTGGACCAAACCACCCTGGTTACTCAATGCACAATACGACCCAACTAGAATATTTCCTGAAATTGTCTGACGGAAAACCTCAACACCTAGAATATCTCCAATCAACTCCTCGGTTTCACGATCTATGTCTGGATGTACCAATGCAACGTAGTCGTTGCAGCATATCACGTTCCCGAGCGCACTTAGACGTTCCTCGATACGTTGGATCTTCACAGCGTCAGGCAGACTATTTCTCAGATGTTGTAGCTCCTGATCGGTGGTCTGCGTGGGGACTAGCAAGCCCCTACGGTTTCCAGCGGTCATACGGCCGACAATCCTGGTTCCAGCAATAGTCGTGTGTGCGATAGGAATGGAGTCTCCTAGTTCCGCTTCAAATGCAGAGTAGAAATTCTCGGATCCACCAAGGGCGACCAAACAGTACGTGTTGGTGAGCTTGGAGAACACACCAATCTCGTTCGAGTTTTCAAACTGAGTCCTTGTGGCCATCTTACTGTTCAAATACGCTAAAGCTGATAAAATTCTTTAAATACCTGTTTCTAAAACCCTCTCAGATGTAAATACCTGGGCTGGAGTAGTTAGCTTATGCTGGTTGGCTTCTGATGAGTGCGAGTACGTGAGAGCGCATCGCTCCTCAAAAATTTTCTCTTCTATGCGCATGGGGCATGAGTTGAAAATTACCAAGTTCCGGGTAACAATCTAAACAAGTGCAACGCTGTCGAGACTGAGCATATACCATGTTTTCACAATGGCATCTTCATCCGTAGACACCACTTCAATTTGCATTCCAATTGGACCCTTTTCACAATCGGAACAGATCAGAAACCGCGATTTCTTCGTCATTTTCCAGTGTTTGCCATCGTAGAAAACCGTCTCGTCCGCATCGCGGTTTACCGCATCAGGGATGTCCTTGGACACGCCGATGTTGTCAAAGTCCCATATATCTTTCACAATCAGGTACGACGCATCCGCGTCATGGTCTGGCTTTTCCATCATCTGGAACTTGGCGAGGCTGTCCTTCGGAAGGGTTACTACATCTTCACGATTGAAGGAGATGATTAAGCTGCGACAATTCTCAAAATAACACTTGGCAACAGACATTCTCAAATTGTAGGAAAAAAAATAATCCTTATTCCTTCTTTCTGGAGATATGGAGCATTCGCGAGCTCAGTCTTCCAAATGTTTTAACGTGCGCTGTTCATCGGGTTCAGCCCGCACAGATCGACAGTAATAAAATTGCACGTAAAACATGACGAGAGAGCGAAACGGTAATAACGCAATGCACGCTGCAGAATAGTAACACCAAGCTATATGACCGGAAAATACGCACATACAAATGTCAACCGAACACATGTACTATGCGACACTCTTGCATTTTGAACATCGTATATTTGTTTTTCTGATGTCATCAGGGAAAACACAAATCACGTGATATGAGCGGCTAGCTTAGTTTGTTGATCCGGGACCACAAGAGATCATACTTGACACAGTTTAAAATAACAGAGCGATCGGGAATATAAATGCCAACATCTGAATACAGCTGCAAGCGAGCACACAAACCGACAATGGAGGACAGGAAAGCCACGTTTGGCATTTTAGGAGAGAAAGACCTCAACATTGCGTTCGTGAGCCCCAAACGCATAAGTTCCTGGATTAAGAAAAAAACAAGAAAACAAACCAGCTCATCAACATCAGGAGAAAACAGTCAGGTTAGTTTTGAAAGGTCTACTGAATCAGGATCCAAGGGCAATGAACTTGAGCTTTTGCAATTGAAGAAAGAAAACTACAGGTTGAAACTAATCGTGAATGAGAAGGATATTGAGCTTGAGAAGATAAAGCAGAGTTCAAGAAAGTCAGACAATGTTGGAATTTCAACTGAACTAGATACCTCATCCCACTTTACTGGCTCCCCCCTCAAAGATAAGGGCTTACAGAATACTGAATCAGAATCTACCTCAACAACAGCCAAAAATGACTCGACAGAATTACTCAAGTTGGTGGTTTGGCCCTATCTTGAGAGCCTTGTTACAATCCTGGGATCCAGTCAGATATTTTCACACGACGTACACGATCTAAAGAAGAAGATCGAAAGAATGAAGAGGAGCGAGTCGGTCATAGTTCATCTTGAAGAAATCTTCAGTGATTTACTCTACGTCCAAAGACAAAGCGTATCTGCATTAACGAGAGAATTATTTTACAAAAACATCAACCAGCGACTGGATTATTTGTTTGCAATATTCCAAGATCCCAAAGAATATGGGCTTAGTCCCCAGCAGCATATTGATCAATTGAAGGACGAGATGATCGACACCCTTGTTCAGGTTTTCCAACACGAACTCAGACCAACTTTCAGGCAAGAGGTTTCTATATCGCATCAAAACAAGAAAACTTCCATTGCTGAAAACACCCACATTAACAACCGGGAAAAACCAATTAATGCAAAACCTCTCACAATTATGACAACCAAACAACAGCAACAGAGTTGGGAAAATCAGATGCAGAATTTACGACGATATTCTAAGAAAGAAGAATTGGACGCAACAAATCATCACCAAACTATTTACAAAAATCATAAAACTGAGAAAAATCTTGAGTTTATTCCCATTGGCTATGAGGGGAAGAGCAAGTCTCGAATACAGGGACGAACAATCATTAATAACAAAGGCTATTTGGAGGCTGCCTCTCCTAAGGTAAAAAAAGTACCCTTGTTGCAGGAACAGCCAATATATGATGTGAAATATCGCTATGAAACAGATGACGACGACTCCAGCATTGACGAAAACAGTGTGGATTTCAAAGAACTTCAAATCGAAAAAAGAGTACATAAAATGGCTGAGAACGTCTGACGTTGAGACAAAATATATTAGATCTTTTGCAGAAAAATATAGAATTTTATCAGTTGGAAATTTTAAACCAAGCCGACATCATAGTTAAACGCTTTTCCTTTTTGTGATCTCGAATTTATCTGGCTCAAATGGATCTCAAATGTTTCGGTGAATTAAATATCAAATATTAATATTATGTATTTTCCGATTTGTACGTATTGTCAAAAAATTACGCGTTAATCGATAGGCGTTTAAAACTACGCTCTAATCCAAGACACAGAAGCGAAGGAAACTGAGATTAAGAGGCCTAACTTTTTGTAGTACATATACCTTGTGGATTATGGCAGCTACACCTTCAAACAAAGATAGACAGGGTATTTTGTCTTTTTTCCAAGACACGGTGCGTACTAAGGCAAATAGGACCTTGCATAGTTCATCAGTTGAGCAACCCATTGATACAACGACGACTGATCCGAAAACATACCCGCAAAATATAACTCCAGAACCATCGAGTCAAATTAGAGGGGAATCAACAGACCTTGAGCTTTCTCAGAAGACAGTTGAAATTGAAGTAGTAGTAGACTCTTCGTCAGATTCAGAATCCACATCACGATTAGAGAGTGTTCCAAGAGGGCAAAATACTGAAGTATTAGATGATTCAGTTGAGACAAAAAAGCCAGTCAAATTAGATGGCCTGGATGGCCTATCTGAGGAGAAAATTGACACAACAGAAGACGAGATGCACAAAGTGAAACCACCAAACAAGAAGGAATTGCAGGCTATAAAGCGCGATGCGTTAAAGAAAGAGAGAGAAGAGAAAAAAAAGGCCAAAGAGTTGGATAAGCTCAAGAAATCAAAACAGAGAGAAGAAGAGATGCGCAAGCGTGAAGAGTTGAAAAAACAGAAGGAACTGGAACGACAAAAAGCCAAGGAGATGAAAGAAATGGAGCGACTAATAGCAAAACGGCAAAAGGAGCTTGAAAAACGTCAAAAGGAGGAGGAACGTTTGAAAAAGGAAGACGAGAGGCTGAGGAAGGAAGAGGAAAAACGATTGAAACAGGAAGCCAAAGAAAAAGCACAGACGAGAATAGGAAACTTCTTCAAAAGAGTTTCAGATAACGCCCGCAATGATACCAAGAAGACTGACTTCGAAAAGCATTTTCTACCGTTTTATGCAAAAGAAGGAGTCTACGTTTGTCAAAATTGGAAACTTTCAAGTAATGAGCTGAATATGAACAAAACACGAATTGACCGTTTACTTGCCGAAAACAACACCGCCTCAACGGAATGCACAGAATGGCTTGATTCAAAATACCAGGTACGAGGTAAAGGTACCATTCGTCATACCTCCGTTGTGCTTCTTCAACAGATGACTGCAAAGGAGAAGTCTGACCTTGAGTTACAAGCATATTTGTCTCTGATCCCCCAGAAGTATATTAAATTTTATGAAAACGTACGACCACCATACATCGGAACTTACTCTAAGAATATAATACTTCCAGCAGATGATCCGTTTGTTACTGATGGTACCGGATACGATTACGAATACGACTCTGACCTTGAATGGGTAAACGAGGAAGAAGAAGAGGGAGATGTGGATAACCTTGAAAGCGGAGAAGAAGAAGATGAGGAAGAGGACGATATTGCAAGCGAAGGTGAGTTTGATGGATTTCTTGATGCGGACGATGGAAATGGGGATCTAAATTCTAAAAAACGGAAATTTGCTGGACCACTAATACCAACGGTGTATCTTAGAAGTGAGTATGAGAACCTTGCTACGGATGAGAAAGAATATTTTGACTTAGTTTCGATCGAGTGCCTCATAGATTCGGTGAAAATGCCAATAGACCCATACCAGACTTTCAGATCCAGTGGTACCGACAAGACATCTTCCCAGAATTCTGGAAACGGTCTGAATATCAGAAGCAATCAAGATAACAATGGAGAAATAGCACAAAAGAAATCAAAATCGTTAGTAACAGAGACAAAGGATCTATTGAAACTTTTTGACGAAATCGATGGGAGCACTTTCTCCCTGCCAACTATCACAGAGATTGCCCAAAAAAGACTACCGAATTACAGCAAGATCACAATAAAGAATACGGTCAAAGAATATGCGCAAAAGGGTTCAGGAAAGGACGAAAGCGCACGCGCTTGGAGAATAAAAGACCCTGCAGCTTGGGAAGCTTTGAAAGCTGCTACCCACAATGAATAAAAGTAGCATAAACCCTAATGTCTCCGCTCAATAGCATACAATTATAACAGAGCGCATACTGAAACATTCAAAATCATAAAGTTTGTTTCAAAGACTCTTTTTCGTTTTATTCTAGTTATTTTAACATGTTATTGCACTAAATCTTAGTTTTCTCAACAGGCACTCTGGTAACATCCTGTTGAAACAATGGACTACGATATTACGTATTTTAAAATAGAAAATATGAAAAAAGATATGCAAACAAATATCAAATGCTGTAGTGCTTCGATTTAGATAAAATGATATCGATTTCGACAGCAGAAACCAAGTTTTAGATACTGGAGGTTCACGTGCCCAAGTAAATATCATTTAATTTTCCTATTTAGGAATTTTATGCATTTAATTGATCTTTAAGTATTTCCTGAAAAATATAAGTGATGCCTATGATGCAACTTTATGAAGACTTTACAGCTACTCTTTCCGAAAATCAAAGGAAAACCAACCCATCATGCCTGACCAAAGTAGTTCACCAGCTCGTGGAAACGACAATGGTTTGTCTCCTGAGGATCAACCATCTTCGGTTGTAAATCAGGCGTCCTCCCCTGCTCTCTTTTACAATTCTTCATCTTCGCAACAAGACACGTTTGGTGCAGATAGCAGAAATCAGCAAGGAAGAGCCATAGGTGCTGCAATTGGTTCTTCACCATTTCGTTATCCCTCTTCATCTCAGAGCCATGGTTCTGATCTTAGACCAACACCAAGAAATTATATGGGCACACAATCTTCCTCTGGAGTTACACCAGCATCAGCAAGAGGATCTGAATTAAGAAGCGGCAGGCCGGGATTTTCTTCTTCTTCTTCCCAGTTTGGATCTGGCCATCGTGTGCAAATGAGGAGAAACGATATACATGCCTCTGACCTATCGTCTCCAAGGAGAATAGTGGATTTTGACTCACGCTCAGGTGCGCCTAGGTCGTCTTCCTCTTCTGTGCTGCCATCGGAAGCGCATGAACCAATGAGAATTATTTGGGGTACAAATGTTAGTATTCAAGAATGCGCTAATAACTTTAGAAACTTTTTGATGTCTTTCAAATACAGGAACAGAAAAATGTACGATGAAACGCCAGAGCTGATCGACAACACAACGGATGACGAACTTTACTATGTCAAACAACTCAATGAAATGCGAGAGTTAGGAACGTCAAATCTAAACTTAGATGCCAGAAATTTACTGGCATACAAACAAACTGAAGAATTATACTACCAACTGTTGAATTATCCCCAGGAAGTCATCTCTATCATGGATCAGACGATAAAAGACTGTATGGTCTCTCTGGTTGTTGATAACAACTTGAATCACAGTCTAGACGATATAGAAACAAAGTTCTATAAAGTAAGGCCATACAATGTGGAAACATCAAGAGGAATGCGTGAATTGAATCCCAACGATATTGACAAACTGATTAGCTTGAAAGGTTTAGTGCTTAGATCAACTCCTGTTATTCCAGATATGAAAGTAGCTTTCTTCAAATGTAACGTTTGTGACCATACAATGGCAGTTGAAATTGACAGAGGTGTCATCCAGGAACCTGCCCGTTGTGAAAGAGTAGACTGTAACGAACCCAACTCAATGTCATTAATTCATAACAGATGTTCTTTTGCTGATAAACAGGTTATTAAACTACAGGAAACTCCGGATAAAGTTCCTGATGGTCAAACTCCTCATTCAGTCTCATTATGTGTATATGATGAATTGGTTGACTCCTGTAGAGCCGGTGATAGAATTGAAGTTACGGGTACATTTAGATCTATCCCAATAAGGGCAAATGCAAGACAAAGGATGCTGAAATCTCTTTACAAAACTTACATCGATGTCGTTCATGTCAAGAAAATATCAGATAAAAGGATGGATGTTGATACTTCCACAGTTGAACAGGAGCTTCTGCAAAACAAACTTAACAATAGTGAGGTACAAGAACTGCGTAACCTAACAGACGATGACATCCTAAAAATTAAAACTGTTGCTAACAGAGATGACATCTATGACCTGCTTTCGAGGTCAATTGCTCCAAGTATTTACGAACTCGACGATGTCAAGAAGGGTATTTTGCTTCAGCTTTTTGGCGGAGCAAACAAAACATTCAAAAAAGGTGGACGGTATAGAGGTGATATCAATATTTTGCTGTGCGGTGATCCTTCGACATCTAAGTCTCAAATCCTGCAGTATGTGCACAAGATTGCGCCTCGTGGTGTCTATACTTCTGGTAAGGGGTCATCAGCAGTTGGTTTAACAGCATATATTACGAGAGATGTCGATACTAAACAACTGGTTTTGGAAAGTGGAGCTCTTGTTCTCTCCGATGGAGGTGTTTGCTGTATTGATGAATTTGATAAGATGAGTGATGGAACGAGATCTGTCCTTCATGAAGTAATGGAACAACAAACTATTTCGATTGCCAAAGCAGGAATTATTACCACTCTGAATGCCAGAAGTTCAATTCTAGCAAGTGCAAACCCTATTGGATCTCGTTACAATCCCAACCTTCCAGTGACCGATAATATAGATCTCCCACCACCGTTACTTTCGAGATTTGATTTAGTGTATTTGGTTTTGGATAAGATTGATGAAGGAACTGATAGAGAACTGGCTAAGCATTTAACAAGCCTCTATTTGGAAGATAAACCACAGCATGTTTCTCAGGATGACATTCTACCAGTGGAGTTCCTAACAATGTATATCAACTATGCAAAGGAGACAATAAATCCTGTTATCACGGATGCAGCCAAAACGGAACTAGTCAGAGCTTATGTTGGCATGAGAAAGATGGGTGATGATTCAAGATCTGATGAAAAAAGAATCACCGCTACTACAAGACAATTGGAGAGTATGATCCGACTTGCCGAAGCCCATGCCAAGATGAGATTGTCTGAGGAGGTCACAACGGAAGATGTTCAGGAAGCTGTTCGTTTGATAAAGACGGCTATCAAAGACTATGCTACAGACCCTAAAACAGGAAAAATCGATATGAATCTTGTGCAGACAGGTAAGTCGGTCATACAGCGCAAACTTCAGGAAGATCTTGCACGGGCTGTTGTTGTAATATTAACTGACTCAAGTTCAGACTCTATCAGTTTCAATGAGTTGGTGAAGCAAATAAATGAGAATTCTCAAGAAAAGGTGGACTCCACTGAAATCTCCGAAGTTTTGTCAAGACTGCAGCAAGAGGACAAAGTCATTGTTTTAGGTGAAGGAGTCAGGCGTTCGATACGGTTAAATAATCGTGTGTAACAGTAATTCAAGTATTTCTCAGGCGCCCAGACCTAAGGATAAATTAATTGTTTCATTAATGTATATTTTGAACTTTTTGAATGTCTTGCTGGGTCTTGTGATATTTACTTCGGTCACGGAAATACAACCGAGAAGTGCTTCAAAAGGGACAGCAAATATATTCATCTAATTGAATCGAAGTACCCATTAAATATTAGACAAAAATGATTACGATCGACTGGAAACTGATCTTCAACCGAATAATCTTCACACTTTATTTCATTTGAGAAATAATCCACTTTGATTGGTTGATTTGAATCATACTATACGTATCTGAAATATTTCATCCCATAACGCATAGGCGATCACTTAGCAGTAGTCAGAAACGTCTCTCAAAATTAGTCTCACGGCTGATTTGTAGATTGCTGGCACACTTTGGTGATTTTCCCTCTGTTTAACAGCTATTCAATCAAACAAGAAGACGACATGCTAGGAAAAATTTCCTCCTTGACCACAAGCACGATTGCAAGGGCCTCTCAACTTACCACCAAGTCATTATACTACGGAAAGGTCGGTCTTGAACTCGCCAAGCAAGTGTATTTGAAGGAAGGCTTGCAACCACCATCCATTGCAGACTTCAGAAATGTGTACACCAAGCTGTATAGCAACCTTCTGAATTACTCAACGAAGCCTTCTGAGGCTCTTGGGTTTTTGAAAACCCTGGGTAAGAACGATGCCGTTAAGTACGGAGCTTTCGGAATCCAAATTCTAGGATTCTTCTCAGTCGGAGAAATTATTGGCAGAAGAAAAATAGTAGGATACAGGAATTACAGCCACCACCATTGAGTAGGGAAGAACTTTACATACTTGGGAGAATGTCGGTTCCAGAGACGTTCAAAGTTGTAATTTCATAAAGAGTATTGGGCGTCATCGCCGGCGCAAGACAAAGAGTAAAGAGTACAATTTTAGCAACATGATTGTAGAAACTGTGGCCTTTGAAAGTGCCTATGAACCAAGCTAAATCAGACTTTCATAATTGATTGCATAGCGGGTGATCTGAACTCCCCTACCTTGGGAATCACAATGTTATATTCATTCAAAAATCATTTTTATAATTTATGTATATATGTACCGCAATTCAACAGCAGAGCGATAAATCACAGGGTTAGAGGAAGGCAGTCTTGGTCACTTCTTTAGTAATGTGACCTAAGCTTCATCTTCTGCATTCTCCTCAACAATCTTCCTCTTTTTCGAGGCTTCAATCATTGCCTCCTTATTCTTACGTTTTCGTTTATCTATCTTTGGAACTGTGCTGATTTCCTTCCTCTCAGCATGCTTGCCCCTCCTTAGTGATTGTTTCTCCTCTTTTGTCATCTTTGAGATTTTATCCATCCAAGATGCCACTTCACATCCACTCTGTTTCATGACGTTTACTACAGGCTTAATTGCGACTGAGTCCTGCTTTGTGTAGAAAGTAACAGCTTTACCGGTTTTACCAGCTCTACCAGTTCTACCAATTCTGTGGACATAAGCCTGGGCGTTTCTTGGGACGTCATAGTTGATAACAAGATTGACACCTTTGAAATCAACACCACGAGCTAGCACATCTGTACATATCAAGCACCATAGATCACCACTTCTAAATCTTTCTATAATTTTATCTCTCTGTTGTTGTGTTCTTTCAGCGTGTATCACATCGACATTGACACGATCATACATCAATTCGTGATAGAGGGCTTTGGCTCTTGTAATGGATTCCAAAAATATTATTATTGGAGGGCAAAATTCTCCATTCTGGACCATTTGTCTGATCGCGATCAATTTTCCTTCTTCGTTACCACAATATACTAATTTCTGCTCAATATTCGTATTTGCTCCTTCTTTATGACCTATTATCACTCTAACAGGATCAAACATAATGCTTTTCGCTATTTCTTCAATGCCACCTGGAATAGTAGCTGAGAACATTGCTCTTTGTAATTTGCTATTTGTACATGCGCTCAAAATATCATCCGTTTGTTCCAAAAAGGTCTTGTCAAACAACTTGTCTGCTTCATCAAAGATCAAGGTAGCCACTGTACTCAAATCAAGACTCTCATTCTTAACAACGTCTATCAGTCTCAAAGGAGTTGTAATTAAGAGATCATATTTCTTGTCATTGACGGCCTTATTTTTCAACTTCGAACTCAGCGCTTTAGAAAGAAGGCCCACTTGTAACGGCCTCTTCTTGTCCAAAAAGATTTTATGACTCAATTTTAGACTTTCAATAAATATTTGATTTGCAAGTTCCTTTGTAGGACACACGATCAAACCTTTCAACCCCATAGTTTCGGAGGTGTCAATGATCTTCTGCAATAGCGGGATCAAAAATGCTAAAGTTTTACCAGAACCTGTAGGAGCACAGGCTAAAATGTCACGGGAATGCATGGCAAGTGGCAAACATTCTGATTGGATAGGAGTTGGCTCTGTGAAATGATTAAGAATCAAGTTATTCAATAACCTTTTGTCAAAGGAAAACTTAACTGTCATGTCTTCAAAAGAAGTTATTGGAAACGGTATATCGGATCCTGTAATATTAGCCTTGTAACTTTTACGTAGACGTCTTGCATCTTCCTCGTTATTAATTTTTAACTCGTGGGTTGGCTGGAATAGCTCTTCTGGTTCCTGTTCCGAGGATTTGGAATCGGCATTCTTTTCTACCTTTTTGATGTTAGACGAATTTTTAATGATTCTTCTATTATGGAAGAAATCTAGTTCTCTATTTGTATTGAACTCTTCTTGCTCGTTATCAAGTGTTTCTGCCGTTTTCAATTTCGCAGAGTCTATCTTTGTTCTCAATCTTTTATCATCCTTCTTTATTGCAGCACCTCTTGATAAAACTCTAAAGATATCCATTCTTCCAAGTTCAACTTTAAAACACTTGAGTATGTTACAGCAAAACTAAAATAGCCAGGTGTGCGTATTCTTGAAGTTTTATTTTTCTATTTAGTCTGATGTTCGAAGTTTATCTCATCGCATCTCATCGCACTGTTGAAAGAATTTTTCAAAAAATCCAAGAAATATCAGTACGATGTTAAAGTGATGGCACGCCAAGTTTTAAGATAAAAACAAAGTAAAGTACATTTGTAGCAAATTTAAAAACGTTATGCCTCTTGGAATTACTACAAAATGTATAGCATATATATAAAGCAGTATAGGTGACGCTTGTTATCATCATACTTTTTCGTTAGCTGTAATTTCTCTCACCTTTTGATGTAGTTCAGCAATCTTCTCTGCCGTATCCATAAACAGCTGAAATTCCTCTATTACTGTCGCTACTAAAGCATTTAGACCTGTTTTTAGTGTTAAAAGGTCTTGAGTATCCTGTGATGACAAGTCAGCACCATTTTGGTTGTTGACTGGCTTATTTGTTCCAAAGACATCGTTGTCTACGCCATTAACAGCGCTTTCGATATCCGAAAGAACATGAAAGAAATCTTCCAATCTGGTTTGGTATAATGCAATTTTATTTTGGAAATATTTGTCCAGTTCAGACGATGATATTTTACTGCCTGGTGTTAACATCTGTTGAAGGATCAAAGTAAAATCCTCGCTGTTTTTCATATTTTGGGTCGTCAGGTTCTTGATGGATTCAATTTTCTTAAAATCTTGTGATAAAGCTTGCTTCGACTGAGAAGCCAATTTTGTCAAATAATTGATATCTCTGGGGAACGAAGCAATCATTTCTTCGTGTTCTGGTAAACCAGTCTTCAACTGTTGTAGGATCTGGACCTGTTTCTGAATGTATTGATCCAATTGTACAACCTCCTCATGAATCTGAAGTGGAAGCTCACTTATTTTTGTCATTGGTGTTATAGGTAATTGTGAGATATTGTAAAATGTCGAAGTTGGATTCTGACCACCGTTTACATAATTCTGATTGAATGTAATTTGAGTGCCAAAATTATTATTATTATTATTATTACTGTTGAACAAAGACGAACCAGCGGGTTTTGAGCCAAACAAACCACCAGTATTGTTGCTCTGGTTATTGCCAAATAGTGAATTTCCTGTAGGCTTACTGAATAATCCATCATTAGTTCCCTGTACAGTTGAGCTATTTGAGTTTCCAAATAGCCCGCCTTGTCCTGTACTATTGGCTTGGTTTCCAAACAACCCACCTTGACTTGAATTTGTGTTTCCAAATAAGCTTCCTCCTTGGGTTGTGGCACTCGGCTGGTTCCCGAAAAGACCCCCATTTTGATTCGAAGTCGTTTGATTTCCAAACAACCCTCCAGTCTGGTTCCCAGTATTTACTTGATTTCCAAACAAACTCCCATTACTGCTTGCCGTGTTAGTTGTACCGGCCCCAAATAGTCCTCTGCCTGTGCCTGTGCTTGCAGTCCCCAGACCGCCGTTAGGCACACTTGTTCCAGTGCCGGCACCTGATTGCGCTCCAAACAAACTATTACTTGCGCCTGCTGGCTTGCTATTAAATGAAAAAGCATTTTGATTATTGTTTGCTGCAGGTGCCCCATTTTGACCACCAGCAAAAGAGAATCCTGTGCCAGATGGTGCACTTGTAGAAGATGCCTTACTGAAACCAAACATTGTAAAACACCTTGTACTTATATTGAAGAGTCAATTGGGCCTGGTTCAACTCCAAGAGAGTTTATTATGCACTTGATACGTTTAATAAAACAGGACCTCAGCTGACAAGCAGTATATGCTTAAACCTTCAACTAGAGCTGCTCTTGATAAACAACTTCAATATAAAGTCTTCGGACAGATTTTCAAACAAACGTACATAATGATATACATTTTTGGTCTTGAGAGATTTATATTTAACTCATTCTGCTAACAAGCACTTCTTGAAGAATTGGCAAGTATTGTAGAACACCAACATTGTATAAAATAGACTCTTTGTTTAATACTCCAATATGGAGCAATAACGTCACTGTAGAGATGAGAGCTTCTCCTTTGAAATGTATTAATTACCCTGCTATTGTTAACGTGAAAAAGTTTGCCACCACTTCTAATTCAATAAAGGAACCTGCAATAAGTACATACATACCCAATGAAATCCTAAAAGATTAAGAATATACAGAAGGTATTTTATCAAAAGATTGAAAATTGTGCATTAGTATAGACTTTTAATTGATACCGAGGGTTTGAAGTTGTTCATAAACCTGCTTTTTTCAAATTTCATTTTCAAATTTTCGCGATTCTGTTGGTGGCTATTAATTCCACAGTTGTACTGTAATTATCAGGGTGTTTTGTCGAGTGAATTCGTGTAAATAATCGAGTCTGGAACTAGACTGAACTGTACCCAACACTGCACTTTTCATTAAAAAGTAAACGATTGTTTTCAAATCGGAAATTTTAGGCTTCCTAAAAATACATTCATAATGGGTATCCCAAAATTTTTCAGGTACATCTCTGAGAGATGGCCTATGATTCTGCAATTAATTGAAGGAAATCAAATTCCTGAATTTGATAATTTGTATCTTGATATGAATTCAATTCTGCATACCTGCACACACGGTAATGATGACGACGTGACGAAACGACTTTCTGAAGAGGAGGTATTTGCGAAGATTTTTACTTATATTGATCATTTATTTCAGACGATCAAGCCCAAAAAGACTATGTTTATGGCAATTGACGGTGTTGCACCAAGAGCTAAGATGAATCAACAACGTTCCCGTAGATTCAGAACCGCCATGGATGCTGAAGTAAGTCTCCAGAAGGCAATCCAACGTGGGGAGGAGATACCAAAGGGCGAGCCTTTTGATTCAAATGCTATCACACCAGGTACCGAATTTATGGCAAAGTTGACCAAGAATTTGAAGTATTTCATTCACGAGAAGATCTCAAACGACTCGAAGTGGAGGGAGGTGGAGATTATCTTTTCCGGCCATGAAGCCCCTGGTGAAGGAGAACATAAAATCATGGATTTTATTAGGAATTGTAGATCACAGGAAGATTATGATCCAAACACCAGACATTGCATCTACGGGTTAGATGCAGACTTGATTATCTTAGGGCTGTCGGTGCACGATCCACATTTCGCATTATTAAGAGAAGAAGTCACGTTTGGTAGAAGGAGCAGTCAAGACAATACGTTGGAAAGACAAAACTTTTATTTGTTGCATATTTCGTTATTAAGGGAATATATGGAATTAGAATTTAATGAAATTGCTGATGAAATGCAGTTCGAATACAATATTGAACGAATTCTAGATGACTTTATTCTAATCATGTTTGTGATTGGTAACGATTTCTTGCCAAATTTGCCAGATCTTCACCTGAATAAAGGTGCTTTCCCAGTTTTGTTACAAACATTTAAGGAGGCCTTGCTTCATTTGGACGGCTACATTAACGAAAATGGTGAAATAAACTTGGAAAGATTAAGGGTATGGCTTCAATATTTATCGCAATTCGAACTATTGAATTTTGAAAAGGATGATATCGATGTAAATTGGTTCAACCAGCAGCTAGAGAATATCTCTCTAGAAGGTGAGAAGCAAAGAGTACGAATGGGCAAAAAATTGATTTTGAAACAACAAAAGAAGATCATTGGTATGATAAAACCATGGATACTTGAAATCGTATCCAAAAAGTATGACGCTAATTTGCCTGAAGATAAAATTCCAACTCTTACTTTAACTGACGATAGGATCATACAGAATCTTGACTTCTTGAAAGAGGTTGCCTTTGACCTTGGCTTGGTAGTTTGCCATTCTACATCGAAGGATACTTATGGACTAAGATTAGACCTTGATTCCATTAATCCAAGTGAAACCGACGAGGAGCACGAAGAACGTATCAAGGCTACAAGAAAAACGATTAAAAGATATCAACAAGCCATTCTAGTTGAAGATCAGGAAGAGTTGGACAATGAGAAAACAATCTACAACGAGAGATTTGTTCATTGGAAAGATAATTACTACAAGGAAAAACTAGGCTTCAAGCTTGATGACACTGACAAGATTAAAGATATAACCGAAAATTATGTTGAGGGCCTGCAGTGGGTTTTACGTTATTATTATCAAGGATGTCCATCTTGGGGCTGGTATTATCATTACCATTATGCCCCTCGTATATCTGACTTGGAAAAGGGTCTGGATCAAATTATCAAATTTGATAAAGGAAAACCATTTGCGCCTTTTGAACAGCTAATGGCTGTCCTCCCTGAAAGATCGAAGAATTTGATTCCTGCTCCCTTCAGACCATTGATGTACGATGAAAAATCTCCAATTATAGATTTCTATCCCTCCCAAGTAGCTTTGGATAAGAATGGTAAGACAGCTGACTGGGAAGCTGTTGTTTTAATTTCCTTTGTGGATGAGCAACGTTTAAAAGAAGCAATGAAACCTATGTTGGGTAAACTAAGCCAAGAGGAAAAAGATCGTAATGCACTGGGGAAAACTTTAGTATATTCATTTAACCCTCAGGTGGATGAGATTTATAAAAGCCCTTTGAGTGGATTGTTTACTGATATTGAACATAATCACTGCGTTGAGAAAATTTATTCTTTCAAACCTATTTCAGCGGATGGGTTTAGATACGGCTTGTTGCCAGACGCAAAATCGGGTACGGATACACTGGCTGGATTCCCAACCTTAAAGACGGTACCATTTACAAGCCAGTTGGAATATAATGAAACATTAGTGTTCCAACAGCCTTCGAGACAGCAATCAATGGTGTTACACATCGAAAATACTTACAAAGAAAACAACTTAACGTTGAAGGATATTGCACAAAGACTTATGGGCAAAATTGTTTTTACAAGATGGCCATATTTAAGGGAATCAAAATTGATTTCTATAACAGACGGTCATACCATTATGGAGGTGAAAGATACGAATACAAAGAATAAGAAAAGGATCGAGATTTCTACAAGACCTTCTGATAATTCTGATAAAAAACTGATAAACTCTCTACTTGGCTCTATGTCAAGAAATTATTTGAAACGTAAGGCTGTCGATCCTTCTAAGGTAGAAATTATTGCAACGGTATTACCAGTTACAGGGTTGTTGAGAACGCCTGAAGGCGCTTTAGTGAAAACCTTTGCCGAAGAGCCTGAATATTATCCAATCCAATTTGTTGTTAGTGATGTCAAAAATAAAGATGAAAGATATGCTGAGAGAGAACCCCTTCCAGTGGAGGATGAATTTCCAATTGGTTCGAAAGTCATATTTTTGGGTGACTATGCGTACGGTGGAGAAACTACAATAGATGGCTACAGTGGCGAAAGAAGATTGAAAATTACTGTTAAGAGGAGAAGTCTAAGATCCGAACCAAAAATTGGTAAAGAGCGGGTGACCATTGACAATAAGTTGATACGCTATTTCCCATCATACCATGTCTCCAAGTCTCTAAAGATTCACCCACTATTTTTATCGAGAATAACATCTAAATATCTTGTGGCTGATCTTGGAGGTAAGCATATCAATGTAGGAATACCCATCAAATTCGAAGGACGTCACCAAAAGGTCTTAGGATATACAAGAAGAAATCCTCGAGGATGGGAGTATTCAAACGTTGCTATGGCTCTTATCGACGAATATAGAAGGACATTCCCAGACTTTTTCGAGAAGTTATCACACGCAGGTAATAATATTCCACCTATCCAGGAAATGTATCCTGAGTTACCAAATTCTGAAATCTCCAAGTTAGTAACAAACATCAAAAGTTGGTTAAAAGAGGCAACCGATAAATTCATCACGGTCTCTTTAGAGAGTGACTCACTAACGAAGGTTTCCATTGGTGCAATTGAACAATATGTTGAAAGCTATGTGAGCACTTTGGACAAAAGTGAAGAGAAGAAGTTGGCAAAGGTTCCAATTGAAGCTATCTTAGATCCAAAGGCGTCATTTTCTTTGTTGCGGAGTCAAAAATTTGATCTGGGCGATAGAGTAATTTATGTCCAAGATTCTGGAAAGGTGCCTTTGTATTCAAAGGGTACAGTCGTAGGTTATGTTACCCTTGGTAACTCTCTTTCTGTCCAAGTTTTGTTTGATCATGAGATCATTGCAGGAAATAACTTTGGAGGTAGATTACGGACCAACCGTGGATTGGGTCTTGATGCATCGTTTTTGTTGAATATTACCAATAGGCAATTCATTTATCATTCCAAAGCTTCCAAGACAGTCGCAAATGCTGCAATCAAAAATAAGACTGCCAAAAGTCAAAGTCAGAAACCCAATGCATCTGAATTGAAAAAACAGAGAGCCCATGAATTATTAAACCACATTAAGAAAGATGAAAAGGCAACTGAAGAGAAACCGGCAAGCAAGAAAGAAGTGAAGAAGGAACCAGAGACTCTACTAAAACCCAAGGCCAATGAAGATCATTTGGAATCCAAACCCAAAGATAACTTAACCCCTGGGAACAGACAAGCAGCTAGCACTTTATACAATGCGGTGTTAAACCAGGTGTCCCAGACTGTCCCACCTGGTGTAGCATACCCACCTATTCCTACCAACGGAGCAATCCCTCCTTCTGGTCTACCTTATAGTATTCCGCAGAACATGCCTGGAAACCCAACAGTCGGGTTTGTTCCTGTGCATCCTGATGTAGCTTTCCCCCCTGGTTATTTTGTTGGCCAATTTCCACCTCAACCATTCGGTAATATGCCACCCCACTATATGCATCCTGGCCAGGGACTAGCGGCCGCTGTACCTCCACGGGATGAAAAAGGCAGTGAAGAGTTGAAATCAGCCATCAAATTGGCGTCAGAGTCGAAAGGATATAATAAGAATAGTGGTCGGAAAGGTGAGAAGGGTCCAAGAGAAGCTAAGACAGGCAAAGGTAAGACCAGAAAAGCCTCCCAAAAGAAGCAAACTTGAGGCAGCCAGCAAGTAGTTTTATATGTGTCACTCTTACTGCTGCGGCAGTCTTATCTGTGTTGCGTTTATATAAAAGATGATGTTTATACATAATTTTATACTATAATGCTCTGATGAAACGTATTATTCATAACTAAGTTTCGATGCAATCGTTGGCCACTAGAACTCCTGAAGATTGTACTTCTCAACCTTAGCCTGTTCTAGTTCATTTTTCTTGCTGAACCACTTCTTTTCAAAGCCGTTGGACCTATCAACGCCGTCCCAACGATACCCTGGAGCAATGCCAAACCGGTTTTCCGAGTACAATTTTGCGTACAACCTCCGACCTAGCAATGATGTTGGCACCCCTACCGTTTGGCGGTCGTTGAACGCCAGCGCTGGATCCTCAAAGTCTGCTTCTACCGAAGACGCTTTCTGCTGATGAGAGCCGCGTTTCTCTAGATACTTCTGAACTTCTCCTCGATTCAGCTCCTCGATTTCCTTCTTTTTTATCCTTTCACGAAGATCTTCGTCGTGAAGACTGCGTGCATGCGTACTCTCGTCGTACTGTACTTTCCTGCCTCGCTCGTCTCTGTAGACAGTCTGCGTGGAAAGAATGGTTCTTTTTACGCTTTTAGAGTTCTTGGCATCTATCTGCGCAGCAACATCCTCTGCAGACTGCAAACCCGCATGGGCACCTGAGCTCAGCTGAGTGACTTTGCTGGCAGGCTCATTTCTGTCAACAGTTTCGTTCGTGCTCAAGTTCTTCCACAGCGCCTTGTTCTTGTGCTTTACATCTTGTCTCCCATTGTCGCCCTCTATTCGTGTCCCCACAGGAACAACGCTACTCGCAGACTCACTGATCATTAGCCTGGACTGTCGTTCATGTGTGGGGTTCTTCTTCTTTCCTTTACTGTGCTTCCCACTGGGTTTACTACCCGACCCGTATGTTTCCTCTAAATAGTTGTGGAGCGACATGACCAGCACACCGAATGTTTATATTATAAAAATAGAAAATGATCAAAGCTGACAGACCTCTACTGTAATTGAAAATGGCGTGGCTGGCTGGTAAGACAACTTGTTCTACCTTTAATGACAATTGGCTTCGGTTCAGCTGGGATACAGAGAACTGGACAGGGTGATTTATGAAAGGAGCTACCACTAGTAAGCCTTTCCACACTACAAAATGCACTGCTATGGGAACAAGTGACGCACCAGTTTGTTTCGATTAGCATCTGATTCCCAAGCGAACTTCCTTCTAAATCAACTCTTTACCTTGGGCATCGCTTCCTGTGTTATATTAGTATCACCATCGACGGCTATATTCAAAACATATTAATAACTATATACGTATACATTGTTACTCTTCGCGCTTAAGTTAATACTAAACAGTCCTTCTTGTACAGGCAAATATATATCTGCAGACATAATTTAGATAGCCACTGACCCAGATAGTGGCTCAGTTAGATGGATTAAAGGTGTGTACGTGTGACCATCACACGGGGTTTTACTAGAACGGGCAATGGAGCTTCAGTCCAAGCTGCAACACGCTCTGAAGAAGCTAGACTTGCAGGAGCTGCTCCAGGTACAACGCGACACGATCTCACTGATAGAAGCCCTGACGAAAACCGATAATGTCGAAAATAGCACGAAGGCTGTCGAAGTTCAGCTGGACACCCCCAACGAGAGCTCTACAGGACCGTCTAACGGTAACACAGCCCAGGCCACGAGTCTCGAGTTCCACGCGACCGATATTCTCACCATCAAAAACGAGTACGAAAATTTACTGGATCTCAGTTCGCCGTTGAAACCTTCCCAGAATCAGTCCGAGGCGCTAACGTCGATTCCGGAGGACATGGTGCATTCTCAGAACCTGACAAACAGGCTAGACCCTGCGACGGAGGAAGTGAAGAGCTTCAAGAGGGCCATTGACTTTGATCTGATCAAGCTCCTGCCCACAGATAACGAGCAGGATAAGGAAAATTTTGTGGCTGTCGGGGGGATTGATGGAGTCGCCCCGCGCAAACGCTCCAAAAAAATTGGCAAGCCTGTCAACTTCAACAGAAATCCCATCTCAGGCAAAGCGTGGATACTAGAGGACTTCAGGTGGAACGAAGACACGGCGGCGATAAAACGTGGTCGCAAAAAACTGCGACGTTTCTACGAGAAGGCAAAGCCACCAAATGTGGAGGACTTGGACGCAATATGCGGTCACGACGACCTTTACTCCAGCGACGTCGACGACTTCGACAACCTGCGCTCGAGATCTAGGTCTCCACCTGGGTATGGGAGGATGGACTTTCCAACAACACAAGAACGCACCGACGATAAGAAGAACGCCCAGAAGTATATTCTCCGAAAGACAAAGTACAAGTTTCTAATGGCCGTCCAGCATCATATTCCTCCCTACGAGAGAGAGTATATCTTCAAAAACTTTCAACTCAACGACATCGTTGATGATGGAAACTTCGAGTGGCAAGAGGAAGAGCTTGATATATATGTTAGGTAACGAGTTTCCGCCACGAAAGGTGGCAGTGTAGAGTATTATTGATTAGGAGTGTATATTAAATATATGCCATGGCGTTCTTTTAGGTGATGAAGAATGTGTAGCAGCAGCGGCGATAGAAACGGCAGATTTGCTTCGATCACTTGTCATTGCTAATGTTCTTCAGGTAGTCGTGAAATTTGGAGTACACGGTAAAGTCAAACTTATTGAAGTTGTTGTCCAGATCGACGAATAGTTTGGCTATCTGGCAACTTTTGTAGTAGTAATTCAGATAATTCGTGCTGTAAGGATCCACTATCGGGCTGAAGAAATCGTTCGGTGGAGGAATGCTGTTAGCAGTTGGTGACGCCAGCGACTCAAAGAACTTGGTAAAGGAGCTTGTAATCGACGGCGCGTCTTCCACATTTACCAGTGCCTTAGGTGCAGGCTTTTCATTCAAATCTGGGAGCGGGAAAAGTCCTTTGAACAGCTCATATGCTGCCAGTGTAAACCCAAACTGCGGAGAACTACGAAGCACCCTTGCCCCACCACCTTTGAAAAAGCTTCTAAAGCTCTCTTCTTTCAAAATGGTTCTTGCAGCATGCAAAATACCCTTATATGGCGTTTCGCCTTTTCGAGGATCGATCTGCAGTCTGGTCTTAATAACATCCATGGGCGTTGTGAGGAAGGCGGCCGGTGCACCTGCTAGCCCACCAGCAACTAGCAATTCCCATGTCTTGAGACGATTTCTCTTCTTCT
Organism: Hagleromyces aurorensis; assembly: GCA_030705145.1. Taxonomy (NCBI): domain Eukaryota; kingdom Fungi; phylum Ascomycota; class Saccharomycetes; order Saccharomycetales; family Saccharomycetaceae; genus Hagleromyces; species Hagleromyces aurorensis. The sequence goes on along the minus strand of JANIWU010000015.1, from coordinate 115,079 downwards.
TGTCATTTGGATCAAATTTGAAAATATCTCTTTTCAAATGGGCGTATGTTGGAAAGTAAATTGCTGAGAATGGGACATCTCTAAACAAGCACGCAAAAACACCCTTGTACAACCCCCTAAGACCTAAGTTCCGGATAATGCTGACAGCTGTCATCTCTGCCTTAATGAGACCCTCTGCGACATATTCAGATTTTGTCTGCAACCTAATTTTCACTATCTCCAACGGGTTGGTGAAAATCACTTGGCAAGCACCAGCAGAAGCACCAGAAAGTACCTCCGATAGAGAAGTTAACTTGCCATTCCGATCCGTTAATCTTTTTCTCATGTAATCATTAACTGTCAACTTGATAGCCTTTTCTGGTGCAACTCCAAGTAGTTGGGGGGTCAAACCAGAGTATAGACCTCTTATGCCTTCTTTTGACAATATCTTGAGAAAACAATCTATCGAGTTTTTATATTGGCTTAATGAACGTTGAGACTGCAGGCGAGTTTTCACAAGGTCAATTGGATAGACAACAGTAGCCCCAATACAACCAGCAACAGAACCTAAGGAAAAGTTGTAGATGGAGTCAAATATTGGGAAAAAATAGTAATTGGTGTACAGCGAATTCTGTTGTATTTGACGAATTTCCATCTGATGCACAAGATCATTTAAATAATTTGGGTTGAGAATTTTCATAAAGTCTTCAATTGTGAGATTGGAGGCCATTGTAGCCTTATCTCTGGTTCCGCTAAACAATTTTTCCAGAAGTCCTGGCTGCGTCTGCTCCAGCCTCTTCTCCTTTGAGTCTTGGACAAACCCATCTGCCCAGTCATGATAATGGTCGTTGAAAGATTCTAGTTGTTTCTTCTTATTATTGACACCATGTGAATATTCATTTTGGATAAATTCTTCGATAGTAGAGTCTTCGTGGTGCAATTGCAATTTCTTCAGTCTATTATTTTCCTTGGAGTTGGCTACAATAGAAAACAGTAAATTTATCTGTGACGGCGAAAACTCGGTGATATTATTGACCTTGTTGTATTGTGCGTTCAAGATTTTCATAAAGTCTTTTTTGGTGATTATATGTTCCCGTAATTCATCGTCATTCAAATTGTTGGTTGTGACGTACTTGATCAAGACCTGGTTCAGTAGATCGAAGTTCTGAAATAAATAAAAAATGTCCTTAAAAACATTAAATGCAATGGCATTGTTGTTCGACTTGATCAGGCTCGTGTTGGACAAATTGAGTGACTCAAACACGTCCGCGGATATCCGATGTGAGTAAAATAGTTTCAATAAATATATGAGCTGATTTTTGTTCAGCGCCAAGCAGCGCCTACTGCTATCCATATGTGAGAGGCGGTCAAATCCGACAAACAGCTTTTCGTTCTTTAAATCATTTTGGAGAATCGTTACGATTGAATTGAGACTCAAAAAAGGCCTCTCAGAATTGTATGGAAATGACTCGTAAAACTTCAAAAATTTGAACTGGCTCCAATTGAGGAAAAGGTCGTTCTGCTTTACAAAATCGTCCTCCACACAGTTATGCAGAAGGTTGATTGTCTCCTTGAACTGGTTGAGATTCAGGTACAATTCATCGAAACTCAAAAATCTGTTTCCATAGTTGATGGATTTGAGCCGGATGTCATCCAATTCTGTGTCCTTGTGATGCTGTTTGGTCTGGGCCTGTCTCAGCTTTCTTCTCTTAACCTTCAGTCTTTCCATGTCGAACTTCCTGAAGAACTCATACATGATGATCAGATGGTAGTTGTCATATTCCAACAGATTGTTGAAGTAAAACCAGTCGTTGATTGTTAGGTAGCCCTTGTTCTTCTCATCCAGGGCAAAAAAGATGCAGCCAAACGTATCTGTGGGGATTTGGTTCAGGTTGAACGAATGATCAGTGAATTTCGAGTACAGCGATTTAGAACTCGAGATCAGTTCTATGAAGTCGTTATACCGCAGTATAAGCTCTCCACCATTTTTCAACGACCTGACACTCTCTCCTCGAATAGTTTTTTTGTCACCAATGAAGCAGTAGGGGTCTTGTAGCTTCTTCTGCTCTGGGGTCAAAACAGAGGCAAACTTGCTGAAAATCTCAACCTGCTTCAGTTTCGTCTCACTATATGAATTAGCTTGTTCCATTTTTAACTATATGAGAGATTGATTAGGCCTCCTACCTAGTTTGTGTGTCATTAGTGTCTCAATAAATGTTGGCCTATGATTTGCACTTGTTAGTCCAGTAAACTTCAGGAGGAGCTAAAACACCGATGGGGGGTATTAAAATAAATATATTTTGCAAGTTTGTGCACTGATCAGGGTTGATCAATCAGTTGTGAGTGCAAAAATAGAGCGCAGCTTTATAATGGTGATTTTTAATGAACTCCTGGGATTTGGTTACTGGGTTACATTACCATCTTTAGCATTACAATATATATGCGTTTTTCGTGCGCAGGCGTTTATGCATGACTTCCTTCTTTCTCCGGGCCCTGTCGCGGTTTCCTGCCAGTAATTTTCAGTCATTTTTCGAAGAGTAATATTTTAGTACGTAGTGTACGGGCTGGACCAATGCAAACTACCAAAATTACAGATGAACAGCGCCTTCAACGCGTTGTTCCAAAGATAAACCAACTTTCTAAAGACGGCCAACATATATTGCGGTCATTGTTGTATTTCTTATCTTCATACGTATAAGTATATATCCTTTGGTTTTCAAATGGTCTTTCTGGTTGGTATCCTGCCGCGTTCTTTGCAAAGACGGTTTCTTCAAAAAAGTTCCGTATCTAGCAAGACTAGGTGTAAAGCAGGTTCATAAATATGTATTTTGTAAATTGGTTTCCTAGTTGTACATATCGTGGCAAGTGGGCGATGTCTTACCAATGCTCCGCTCGAAGCAGTTGTCGAAGAGCCGTCCAAACTCGCGTCCTAGGTCCCAGTAGCTTTTCATGAACATATCCCTCATGTGGATTAGCATCCCGCAGATATTGTTCGTGCCCGGTATGTGGGGCAGCAGAGTAGCCTTTGTTTGGATGTTCTTGTGGTATGTTACGACGTCTGTGTTCGGATCGACATGCAAACAGTGGTACAGCCGCACCAGGTAGTTCTCAAAACACTCCACCGGCACATACAACTCTTTATTTCTTTGGTTTTCCGACTGAGCATTGTTTTCGCCCGGAACTTGATTGAAGTCGCTGGAGACCTCCTCCAGCGAGTTATCCCACAGCTGCGCTTCTGGACCATATAATGCAAAATTATACGACCAGATCAAAAGAGACACAAGCGCGACGCTGTTCGGCCGCGTGATACAGTAATCGTGGTTCACATCGTATTGCTCTTCCCTCAGCTTCAAGGTGTCTTCATCCAAAAACATCTGAAACAAAAATTGGAAGGCGTATATCATAGCAACTCCTCCACTCAACGGATCCCGGGCAAATTTCAGGATTCTGTTGGTGACAAGCTGGTACTCGTCATTTTCCACTTTCACATTCATCCTCCATGGTGCACCACTAAATATGTAGTAGTCATACTGGTAGATTCGTAGTATGATCTGCGCCATGTGGTATACTGGCGTCTTGCATGTCATTTTGACGTCCTTCCCCAAAAGATCTAGCGCATCAGAGTCCAGTTCAGAGTCAGTGCCTCCATAGGCTTCTGCTTTGAAACTACTGATTGCATCGGGAACAGAACCATCTCCCAAGCTATCTGTGTGGCTATAATCGTCCAGATTTTCTTCTATAGTGTTTGTATTGAATTCTCTTCCTGAATCGTTGTTAGGACCGGCCACTGATTCTGATTTTATTTTCATAGCATCTCCAATATCTGTGCTAACATTATTTTCATTGTTCTCCGTATGGTTTTGCAAGTCGTTTACCATACAATCCTTCCGGTTTGTACAGCTTCCTTGTATCTTATGATGCCAGTAGTTTATTGCAAAACTAAAAATTTCTCTCCAGGAGATTCCTTTATCTTCCATTCCAAATCCCGGTTTGTGTGTATTTGAAAATATTTCCCCTTCTGCTTCTTCCTGATATTGAAACATTATCGAAATGATGCCCGCTAAGATTATCTTTTTCCCAAATGCGCTTTGGATATTCCATTTTACTTTGTCAAGTACATGATTTGGTGATCTTAATGTCGCCATGACCTCTGTCATGAGTCTTTTCAACGATCCTAAAAACGTCATTCCCTTTTCCTTACCAAATCCATGCTCTACCAACCGCTCGTAGCTTAGTTCATAGGATTCCCAAATAATATCTGGACAGGGCAAAGTCAGCTGAACTTGGTTGCAACTAACAAACAGATTGAGATAACCAAAGACAACTGCATGCGTCGTATCCATGTAAAACGCGTAAAGCGCTACCCTTTTCAAAGTTTCAAAATCTATCCACTGTTTGTAAATTTCCTGCGGGTCCTGAAGACTCGAAGGTTTCTCTTCTGCCTTCAATCTCAAAGGATGGCCTCCCAATGATGGCGTTCTACGCAAAAGCTGCAGAGTGGTCCCATGATGCAAATAAGATCTCTCATGCAGGTATCGATTTGTGCTGGTTTTTTCGTATCCTTCCAACAAAAGTAAACTTTGGATGATGTACGTCCTGGACGGTGGCTGAAAATCAGCATGCGAAAAGATGATCCAACGCAGTGGTCCACATATTGGATCACATATATTTTTGCGATATTCACTTCCCAAAAAGCTACCGCCTGTCATTATCAAAGACAATATCAGAATTGGAGGTTGCTCGTTGACGTGAAAGGAGGGTTTGTGTAAAAGTCCGTACTGCGGGTGGAAATTCAACCAAAACGATAGCAATGATTTCCTCAAGTCAACAATAGAAACACCTTGCAATTCTGGGATCAAATCGACCAGTTCCTTGCATTTTTCCTCACTGATGTTGTATTTTGTTTTTGGATCAGTATGGAAAAAAGATGGTACGCATTTCATCGAAGTTCTCACTCTCTGTCTATAATTGTGAGAGTGCAGAGCCATCTGTACAGCCGACTCGTGCGCGTTTCTTGCCGACTCCTTCTGCATCGTATCAATGTTGGATCTTTGGACTTCCAAGTTGTCTTTCACGCTACCTCGACGACTGTCGTTAAACCTATGCGGTGCCTGTGGCAAAGGTTCAGATCGCGTCGATGACGCAATCGATGCTGCCTTTGGACTGTACATGGAGTCCCGATGATTTATGGGTGGTGCTGACAGTTCTTGCATCAAAGCCTGGAGGGGATCGTTGTTTAGAAAGTCGATCGAGAACAGATCCTGCATCTTGGCATTATTTCCGGTAGGCAAATCATCCATGCCGAACTGTGAACCCGAATCCGCGTGGGATTGCTCACGATACATGGAACCAGCGGGTCTGGCATCTGGCGTTAGGTTTCCCATATCCTTCATCGGACGGTTATCTGTCACCAAAGGTGTCTGTTCTGTTACTGTTTCCAAGCGATTTCTCATCGGGCCTCTTTCTGTTTCGCACTTCAGCTTTGCTGGAGACTGCAGGTCGTTGTTGGGGATCGGCACGTCCTGCTTGCGCCCTCCATTGTGCGATGAACCGCCGTTTTCTTCCAGTTTCACGGGCAGCGAGTTGTTGGTCAGCTCGGAGCTGGGCATAAATGTTTGTGTGTTCCTCATGTTGCTGTTGATGAATGTGTTGTGTGCTGGTGGCGCGTTGGCCTGGGCGAACGGATACGCTGGGGACGTGGGCATTGTCGAGGGCAGCGACGTCGACGGAGCCGGGGCCAGCTTCTGACCATAGTCTGTGGTCTCTGGTACGCCCTGGAAGCTTGGTCGGTGTTCCTCGTATACGGGCTTGGGCTGCGGGACAATGCCTTCAGCCATGTTGCCCGACGGCTGGGAGCCGCTTTCGAAGAGCCAGTTGAAGAATTGGTTGAAGTTCTGGTTGTGGCGCATTGCGCCCGTGCCTGTGCTTGGCTTGGCGTCCTGGGCCCTGGAGTCGCCCTTGGCGGCCAGGCCGGGATCCAGCAGCGCGTTCTGGGGCACCAGCGGCGCGTTCTGGAGGCCAAACATCTGGCCGAAGGGCTCTTGCTTGGCCGACGCCGCCGTTGGACCCGCAACGACGGTGCCCGCGCTCAGCACGGGCGACGGCGAGTTGCTGGAGGACAACGGCGCGGTGGAATGGCGCCTGGGCGTGCCGTTGGACGCGGAGCCCGCGGGCGACGGGTGCTGGAGCCTGCCACCGAGCTTGTTATGGCGCTTCTCGTGTCGCACCAGGAGGTCCTTGCGGACGAACGTGCGGTTGCACGCGAGTCCGGTGTTTGGGTAGACGTACGAGCACCTGAAGATCTCTTTTGGCCAGTGGTTGAGCTTGTGGCGGGACAGGTGTTCCTGCCGCGTGAAGGACTTGTTGCACTCGGGGTGCGGGCACTTGAAGCGGGCCTGCTCGCTGGGCCGCAGCTGCTGGTTCGGCGTGCCGGCCATTTCTGCAGCATCGGCGCACTTATTCGGAGCTGTTTTGCTGGACATCGGATCCGGGCTTGCCGTGTTGTGGTCTCGCGTTCGCTTTCGCTTAATTTTTTCTCAGGACTCGGCGACCTTGCGCACAAATGCGGACTTGCTGGACCTGTAGAGACGAGTGTTCGCAACCACTCACTGCGCTGCTGTGACGAAACCTGCGATCGAGCTGTTCCCGAGTGTTGCTGGACGGGTGGTGAAGCGGAGGGACCCTTGTGAAAATTCAGGAATTATAAAGCTTTGCCGACCAGGCGGAAAATCCAGCTTTGAGCGGGCCCGGCTGGGAAAAGTAACCAGTTTCAACCGAACGCAGTTCCATTCTGCTGAGAATTGCCATATGCACGGGACTTCTGTGCTATAATGCAGGAGCCGGATAGCGAAAGGAAACCCAAGCGTTGGAAGGGGAAAAAATAGAAAAGAACCGCGGCAGACGCCCAAACGGGGCAGACCACGTGACTACACATCAGCTGAGGCCCAGCCGAGCGGGCTGCGGCGGGCCCGCCGCACAATACGCCATGACGTCTGAGTAAATTACCGTGCGTGCGTGCGTGCGGAGCCGGAGCCGGAGGCCGGCGCACGGAACGGGCGTCAAGCAACGCTGGAGAGCGTCTATCTTTTGTCTCGGACTTTTCCTATTTGCACTAGGGCCAGCCGAGCGGCGGGCGGCGACGGCGGACGGCGGGCGGCGAAGCCGTCGGGAGGTGGCCGCAGGAGACAGGATGCGGCAGCGCATAGCGAGCAGGGGACAGCACATGCGTGGCGACATGCATGCGTGTGCCTGTGGCGATGATTCCCAAGCCGCGGCCACGCGGGTTCGGCGAAAACTGGCTGGAGGCGATCTGCCGTGTGTCACAGCGCGCCGGGCACAGCCGGCCCCCACGCCGGCATCCCACGCGTGTGCCGGGCACCGCCAAGCGCCGCTGGGATACGCTAGGGAGCGGCGGTGGTCTGAAACAATTGCCTCAGCGGCGCCAGCAGACTGCGCACTACGGCCGCGGGCCGTGCAGTGTGCGGAGGGACACGTCCTGCACGCCGCGGCGCTCCGGAGCTGCGCGGAAGGCGATCCGGAGCTGCAAAAAGACACGCTATCCGGAGCTGCGAAGCGGGAGCTTCAAACGGAGCTGCACAGAAGCTGCCTGAAACAGAGCTGCACAGAAGCTGCCTAAAACGGACCTCCGGTTTCAGGCGGTTGCGCGCGCTCGAGCCCCGGACGCCGGGGCAGCGGTTCCGCGTGCAGCAATTCCGGAGCTGTGCCAAGACCACAAAGGGGCGGGGTGCGACGTGGGTACGGCTCGTAGCGCCAAGAGCCGCCGGCCAGCGGCAGAACAGTTCCGCGCCGCACGGCCCCCTGCCGCCACGACGCACGGGGCCGGTACCGGCTCGTTCCGGTCCAGCAGGCGCTGCGATGCGTCGGCGCAACATGCACTATGCTATACGACCGGGGGTCTCTATGCCACTAGCCGCAAGAATCGACTGTCCGCCGACCGGAACGGCAGTCTTGTGCGCGTGTCGCCGGGAAAGGAAGCTTGAAGGTGCATGAGAGACCAGGACGCCTTGAGGGTGGCGGTGGGTCCCTCCCCTGTGTCTTCTATCTGACGGGCGGGAGCCGTGCCAGGTGATACTGCAATCCGGGCCGTGCTCCGGGTGTCAGACCGTTTCAGGAGGGTAGACCGCTTCGCCCAGGGTCTGGCGGTGTCGCAGGGTCTGACGAGACAGGCTGGCATGCGCGCGGGGGCTGTGCAGCTCCGGGAATGCTAAGCGTCTGCCCTTGGCGGGCAGAACGTGCCAGGCGGTGGTGCCGTACAATATGACATCAAAAATCACTGCATACGTCGAGATAATAACTACGCCAGATGGCAGGGCGTGCAGGGGTGGGCCGGTAGTTTCCGGGTCTGCCTGTAGCGCACGGCGAGAGCGAGTGGACGGGACGCACCTCTGCCTGCGACTCCCAGACAGGACCAGCCGTCAAGACGGTGCGCAGGCGCCGCGGTCGCGCTGCGGACACGCTCCCTGGCGCCCGGCTGCGCGGCATTACGCCCGGACACAGCCCTCGAGAGAGGCACGCCCCGTTGCCCGGCACGACCAGCGCCGCCCCCGCCGACGGCACAGGCTGCGCTGCGTGTCGTGCTGCGGATGTACCGCCGCACCGCCGCTTGCACTGCGGATCCCGCCGTGGGCGACAGCGCCGCCGGCCTCTGCAGTTTGCCCGTCCAGCCTTCCAGAAGACATTAGCTCCGAGCACAAGGCCTGCGCAGGCGCACAGGCGCACAGGGCACACCCCGCGCGGTCGCCACGTGCAGGAAAAGCCCCCTTCTAATATCTGACTACCCGCACCGCGTGCCCCGCGCCGCGGGCCCGTCTGGGCCGCAAGATCCCTGCACCGCATACAACGACTCATGGACCCTCCTGCAGCGGACAATCATGGAGTCAGCAAGTCAGCTTAGATTGCATTCCGCATCGCAAGGCTGACCGCACGTGCAGGACACAATAAAGGTAGATCATATCGCACACGTGGAGCGCCCTGCTCTATGCAGCGCCGGCGAGAGGCCAGCTATATATACGGGCGCGCGCTCCTGAGCAGTGCTGAACTGTGCTGGTCTGCTCCCCCAGCGTACCGTACCACAAACCCCACCTCACACTTCACACTGCTTCGGCTACAAAACCCTCCCCCCGAACATGACATCCACAACCACAAACGCCTGGGACGACAGCGAGTCGCTGCTGTTCCAGTTCAACTCGCCCGTCGACGGCAGCGGGTCGTTTCTGCAGAGCCGCGCGGCCATGACGCCGCGGAAGCCCGTGCCGCTCTTCGAGGACGAGCTCACCAACGACACCGAGACGCTGTTCTCCACGGCCGCCTCGCAGCAGGAGACCCTGATCGACGACTTCACGCGCGTGTCGCTGGCGGGGCCCACGGGCCCCCGCCGCGTCTCCGCAGCCTCTTCCAATGGGCTGGAATCGCTCCGCAGGCACAGCGCGCCCATCATCGACGCCGTTGTCCGCGCGGTGCAGCACTCGCGCAAGCTCAATCCCGCGCCCTACAACACCTCGCTTGCCTCGCCCAGCGCGTCGCACGCATCGCAGGCGTCGCCCAACACGCCCGCCTACGCACACTACAACCAGTATATCCGCGAAAAATACAGCCGGGGCAGCAGCGACAAGCAGCAGCGGCAGCACATGGAGGAGCTGGTCAACCTCTTCTGGCTCAAGGACGGCGAGATCAACGAAGACGTTTTCGAAGACTCCTCGGACGAGGAGTAGGCCAGCGCGCGCGCTCTGTAGTATTTTGTTTGTAATTTAACGGCGTTTATCCTACCTATGTATACAATGGCGAACTTCGGACTGCCACGAGTGCAGCGTTCGAGCGTGGTCTGCCCGGCAAGTGCAGCGTTCGAGCGTGGTTTGCCCGGCAAGTGCAGCGTTCGAGCGTGGTCTGCCCGGCAAGTGCAGCGTTCGAGCGTGGTCTGCCCGGCAAGTGCAGCGTTCGAGCGTGGTCTGCCCGGCAAGTGCAACACTCAAGCGTGCTTGGCCAACACCTCGTCGACCTTCTCGACAAGCGCCGCCTTGCGTTTCGCGTCGCACCACGAGCCCATGATGCTGTTCTTCGCGATCGTGGCAAAGACCGCGTGGTCCCAGTGCGGGAACTCCCTGGCCACCTGCAAGTAGTTCTCCAGGATGTAGCCGCCGAAGTACGCAGGGTCGTCGGAGTTGATCGAGAACTTGACGCCTCTGTCGACAAACGTCTGCAAGGGCAGGTCGCCGACCTTGCTCACGACCTGCAGCTTGACGTTCGAGAGCGGACACACCGTCAGCAGCGTCTCCGCGGCCACGAGACGGTCCAGGACCTCGTCGTCCTTTGCGCTGTTCACGCCGTGGTCGATCCTAGTGACCTTCAACAGATCCAGCGCGTCGGAGACGTACTCCGGGCCGCCCTCCTCGCCCGCGTGCGCCGTCAGCTGCAGGTCTGCATTGATGGCCTTCGCCTTCGCGTAGCATTCCACGAACATGTCCGGTGGGAACGGTTTCTCCGCGGAGTCAAGTCCCAGCCCAGACACCGAGCCGTCCTCCAGGAACCGGCGGTTCTGTTCCAGCGCCTCGAGGCACTTGGCCGGCTCGATGTGTCTCAGCAGACACATGATCAGCTTGGACGTGATGCCGAGCTCGCGCTCCGCCCTCTCGCAGGCCCGCTTGAATCCGGAAACGACCGTCTCGGGTGCTACACCGCGCTCGGTGTGGCTCTGGATGTCGTAGAACACCTCCGCATGCACGAGGCCCTGTCCGGCCACCTTCTGGAAGTACGCCCAGGCGAGATCGAAAAAGTCCTCCTCCGCGATGAGCACGTTGGTCCCGATGTAGTAGTAGTCCAGGAAGTCCTGCAGGTCGCGGAACTGCTTGTACTTCTCGTTCAGCTCCTCAACAGTCTGGGGGAACTCCTCCGGAAGCTTGATGTTGTTGCGCTTGGCCAGCGGGAACAGCAGATCCGGCTCCAGCGTTCCCTCCAGATGCAAGTGGTGCTCGCACTTGGGCAACTCTCTCAAAAACTCGACTGAGACACAGCTCTCTGTTCTGGTCATCTTGGCTATATTGGTGGGTTCTGGGCGGTGTTTGCCAGGACTTTAAAATTAAAACATGAGGCAAACCATGCGTGAATCATCTTCTCCAGAACTCGCTTTTTCTTCGGCGCCAGCTTATATATAGCGATGAGTGCGGATACCGTAGAAAAATTTTCGAACAAGATAAGCGTCACATGTGATATCGGAATTGAAACCATAGTGTCTTGGCAACTGAGCCTCAGCCGCAGCCTCTACGGCAACATTACCGTGTCATATCTTGGATCAGAGCCCACATTTGGCAGTTTGTGATATCGCCAGGGATTACCTGGGCTAATCTGGCCCTTCTGCCGCTAATCTGGCCTTCTGCTCGCTTCCATGGGTATAAGATTCACACCTTGCATATGCTGCCAATGGGGCATGATTTTGATTTGGGGTAGTGCGCGAAGATGTAGGATGGCATCGTAAAGACAATAGTATACCCACCTCCATACCAGTTTGTACTTGATGCTAGTAGTTAGATGGTGTATATCATTATTAACGCGCGAGGGCGGCTAAGTTGTAAGCGGTTCAACAGCGATTAATAAAGGGCAATTTACTTCCAAATAGGCGGGCTTTCTCTGAAAGTGACAGAAAATGCTGCGGGGCTTAGACAACGAACGGAAACTTTCCACCAAAGTCAGAGCATTCTACACAAGCCCGCTTTAAGTTGAGCAATATCGAATGACGTTGATGTAGAAATATGTAGTTTAGAATGTTATATTTTTCTCTGGTATGATATCTGCACAAGGTTCTCTTTTGAAAAAAGTACATCTCCACAACAAACAGCTGTGCACTATGGAAGTTGTTGGTAAAACAAGGAATGTCCAGTCAAGTTAATTGACCATTTCCTAGTAATTGACGCTGCTACATATAATAGTACAATACTAAGTGTTTTTCATAACACATTTCTGATGATATCATCATAAATTATTAATCTTCACCTAGCTTAATATAGTTTGGAGTGCCATTTTAGGCCAATTACACTAGCTGAGGCGATACTTAAAGATGCCTGGGTGAAGCGAGAACATCTTCTGGGCTATCGATATCTGTGGCCAAAGAAAATCCTGATAAATACACTAAAACAAACATTGTGAACCCTCACCAAGTACAAACCTTTGGTTTCCCGAGGCTGGAACCAGAGTTCTTTGCCCATTTGTATTTTTCTGGGGTCGTAACGCCGGCCTCCACACCACAGTTAAAAATCTGGTTGAAATCGGAGACAGTGGTGGCAGTATAATTACCTTTAGTGCCGCATGTAAAAGTTAAATTCATTTTTATCAACTCGTGAAATTCAGTATTCTATCCTCTAATCTGAGAACTTAATTTGTCAATGGTGAACGACTTGATTCTCTGCTGTGTTGGTTCTGCTCTGCGAACAATCTAGAGACCTGACAATAATGAATCAATTGTTAAAAACCAAAATGGCTAAAACAATAATATTATAGTTTATAGACTCTGCAAAACTTGACCTAAGGTTACTTATTATTACTATGCTGTCAAATATGTAACAATACTACCAGTATCCGATAAACAGGAGAGAGAAAATATTTGACTTGGGCATAAGATGCCAGGTTTTATACGTGTATTTGGTACTATTACTGTAATATCAATCTTTTCATATGTCTTTCATTGGAAGCAATGTGGACCCAACATTCTAGCAGTCAGGTATTCAGATAATAGCAGCTCATGCAACCATTTTTAAAGATAGTAATTTACTTAAGCGTTCATTAAACGTGTTAAGCAGCCATATTAACCAGCTTTGGAGTAACTTTAAGCATGAACATACCATTTCCAAATAGGGCTACAAGTTTTTGTAGAGCCTAAATAACTTTTTTTTTTCAATGGCGTTGGGATAGGTTTAGCGAGCTAGGCAGGTTGCATTCCGATTATAATGAATTGAGGTGATAACCCCCATATTTTTGGGTAATCATAATAAAAAATGTCGTCCTACTACTCAATATCCTTTCACCGTTTTACGGAAGTTCTCTGCTCTGGCCAGTTGTCTCAGAAACACTCGACAGGCAATATATTGTAAGATCACAAGGTGTTCGCACTGACCGCGGCATAAGCCTGACCCCGCCTTTTGAAAGACAGAAAGCAGAGAATAATAATAAATATCATGAATTGGTGATCCAAACCACAATCATTGGCCAGCAGGCAATGGTACAGAATCTTGACTGACATTGGACCGACCTAAACAAAAAGATATAAAAGGCTACTCAACCGTCTGAGTAATCACCAATTGTTGCCACATCGTCTAGGTAGCTCATAAGAAGAACAAGACATTAATGACTAAGCATTATTAGAGTAAACTAACTAACAAACACCCTTCCTTCTAGTTAGTTACATTTGCTACCATATTCCATATTACTTCCACCAATAAGTATGCTGGGATTCAACATTTCATATTTCCTCCTGTAGGTTGTGGGTGTTGTGCCCCAATAAAGAATGCCAGGTACATGATAGTATGCCGAATATCATGGTTTCACAAAGGCCAAAAAATTCAGCCACTAAATTCTTAACCTATTATCAAGTTGCTGGATTGACAATTTTTTTGTGATGGTACAAACCTACTGGAATTGTACCGCTTGGGATATTGGACCCCTTCTGCTTTTATTTCTTTATATGTGATTGACATGACAGATAATCTTTGGCTCAGTGAACGTTGTCTCGGCGAACGTTGCCCCAGCAAACGTTTTTTCTTGTATTCAACAATTGTCCTGTTCTCAACAACGCCGAATGTTTTGGTGCCACGCCAACAAAAACAGTCAACTCATTGTACTCTGGGCTACCAAAGAAGTTCCTTGCACCAGACACACCATTTTGCGCTCTTGCACTTGTATGCATCTCCACCGATCTTGAAGAGTTTTCAAAATTCATGACTCGTCCTCAGCGTATGTCTGCGCCATCTTCGCTTTGTAAAAGTTTTGTGCACTCTGCAGATTTGACACTTCAAATTGGCATACAGGTTTTGGAACCCTCTTCTGAAGAGCAGTGCCCATGCCAAAACGATCTTCGCATGAGAAAGGCGGTGGGAAACACAATTTCCTTGGCTCCCTTCATGAATTGAACTGGCCTAACGCTCTTCCAGGACTCTTAGCCGAACCTCATCGAAGGTTCTCTCCAGTGAGGTCATAAACCTTGCTCCACTAAAGTGCGCCTTGTGGCAATGCCCAAGACGTTCCCGCAAGCCGCTGTTTTCTGTCGTTACTCCACTTTTCATCGACACACAATGCTCCCGACGCCCATCTTCCATTCTCCTCACCGATTGCCGCAGCTAAAACCTCTGGTGATGCGGGAAACACTACTGGCACGGATTCTGCACATCTACTGCTGACATGACTCACAATGGAGGATCAGGGTTAGTCCTCGCCGCTGCGATGGTCTTTCAAGCTGCCCAGGAATTGTTCCTCAATACGGTATCGCTATTAACTGCTCACAATTGAAAATCACCAAGGCACCAACATGGCGATGTTCATGACGGTGGGTATGGGTTTTCCTACGGTTATTGAACAGGCGCCATTAATATTATGTGACGTTTCTCCTCTATATGAAAATAACGTGGTCGATTTGGCACCTATCGTTCGATAGAAACGCCATGTACTCCTCGTGCTACGCCGTATATTCCTCATGTGATGGAAACGTCCAGACGGAAGAAATCCACGGGTCTCTACCGCCCCACACCGTCATTTCCCAGACACTGCACCGCCAACCTCCATTCCCAGAAGGGACAGTAATTTAGAACCAAAAACAGCACAAACCAGCACAAAACACCAGGCGCTTGTTGTAGAACCTCTTTAACAAACCCACACCGGCCCCGGACGACTGTTCACGTAGGAAATTCGAGTGTGAGCTGCAAGCTCCCCCAGATACACCGCCGACCAGCGTCTCGTCTTGTACGGCAGGATATTTCGGACTGTCCCGCTCCAGCCTGCTGTGCGCACACAGAGCTGGCCTCCCCTCGCCCGTTGTCACCGCAGAGGCGCCGGGACCGGGGCCACGGTGTCCAGGAGCGTCAAAACGCGCCAAAACCGGCCTGCGCCAGGGCCGGAGGGGGGGGGGCCATATCCCAGCAATTTGAGCGACATAATTCAGTGGGCCGCTCGCTCTGAGCTTCGCCCTGTGCTGGAGCGTGAATGCCTTGCCCGACTTTCTTTTCCATGCATGTGCAACAGTTCCAACAGAAGCCCTCGTATAACCAGCGCGTCTCAGAGCCTTCAATAATAGAAACACACGAATTCCTCACTGGAAAGGCCGTCCACATGATCCTGTCGTTGCGTACGTGTTCACAAGGCAGTTTTTCGGCCTGCCTTTCTTTTCGCCGCATGCGAAGACACTGGCATTTTTTCCCGAACTTCAAAACTCGCGTCGTTCCGGTCGCAATCCCAGCGTGCGTTTTATGTATCAACCAGATTTTTGATTTTGACCCTTTCAAAACGAACAAAAAAATTCAGTGCTATTTCAACCCTCCTCCAGAAAGGATACTGATCCCAGGTTACAAGCTCAAAGAGTCAGATCCAGAGGCAATCACACCAGACTAGCTTATCCGTTATCCGCAACGATAGTTGAAGGAAACACGAAACATCTGTAACTACGTTTTGACACTGTTTTTCCTCTCTTGTCTCACATCAGGCATTTGGACCTAAAACTGGAAAAACACAGATTGGGGATCAGCTCGTTGAACAGGCGTGTCAAGTGAAATAGCGAATTAGCTGGATAATCTCTTGTCCACCGTAATTCAGCCCCACGACGAACCGTGAGCTATCCGTGTTTTGTGGTTCAGCACAGACTTTCATTCACTCGGTTTTGTTTACCGAAGAATACACACCAGCTGAGAAAGCGTTTTTGTTCCTCTGCAATCGCTGAAAGGAAACAGAACATCACAGCGGCAGACACCGACTGGAAACCCACCCACACAGTGTTCTGCACATTTGTGACTCCCTCGCTGCCCAAAAGAAGACCGAGGCCACTCCCACCGCCATTTACTAGCGACTAGACGTATTTGACCTCCAGCCCACGGAGCAGCTAAAACACCTTTTCGCAGGATAGATCTAGTCTTCGTCTCAACATCTGATGCAACTTGGTTGAGCGGCATCCGAAAGTTAACAATACACAGGAAACGGGCAAGCCATCAATTGAACCGTCATACGATCTCATCCATCTATAGAGGTTGTTTTCAAGAGACTGGCCACATTTGATCTAACAACAAACCCATAGGACATCCCGCTGGATACTACACAATGCTTTCGTCGAACCAAAACAATAGCACCGCGGCCTCGCAGAACTCTTCTGCCCGCGATGACTCGACAATCGTCGGTCTCCACTACAAAATCGGCAAAAAGATCGGTGAAGGCTCGTTTGGTGTGCTGTTCGAAGGCACCAACATGATAAACGGGCTGCCAGTCGCCATCAAGTTCGAACCAAGGAAAACCGAGGCGCCCCAATTGAAAGACGAGTACAGAACTTACAAAATATTGGCCGGTACGCCCGGTGTGCCCCAGGCCTACTACTTCGGCCAAGAGGGTCTGCACAATATTCTTGTAATCGATCTGTTAGGACCCTCTCTAGAAGACTTGTTTGACTGGTGCGGAAGAAGATTTTCTGTAAAGACTGTCGTCCAGGTGGCAGTTCAGATGATAACGCTTATCGAGGATTTGCACGCACACGACCTCATCTACAGAGATATCAAGCCAGACAACTTTTTGATCGGTAGGCCTAATCAAGCAGACGAGAACAAGGTTCATCTGATTGATTTTGGTATGGCCAAGCAATACAGGGATCCGAAGACAAAGCAGCATATTCCATATCGTGAGAAGAAATCACTGAGCGGTACAGCAAGATACATGTCTATCAACACACATTTAGGCAGAGAGCAATCGCGGAGGGATGATATGGAAGCGCTTGGACACGTATTTTTCTATTTCCTAAGAGGACAGCTTCCATGGCAGGGTCTAAAGGCCCCCAATAACAAGCAAAAGTACGAAAAGATTGGTGAGAAGAAGAGGTCTACAAACGTATATGATTTGTCCCAGGGATTGCCAATCCAGTTTGGACGCTATCTAGAGATAGTGAGAAATCTGTCATTTGAGGAAACCCCAGATTACGAAGGCTACCGTAGACTACTCCTATCGGTCTTAGATGATTTAGGACAAAGCGCCGATGGAGAGTATGACTGGATGAAGCTGAACGGCGGTCGCGGATGGGACCTGGCGATCAACAAAAAGCCTAACTTACACGGCTACGGTCATCCAAACCCACCAAATGACAAGTCTAGGAGGCACAGAAGCAAAATGCCACAGCAGGTACCACCTCAGCACCAGCAACCTCCTCCACCGCAGCCCGTCAACCCACCTAATGGACCAGAAGTTAATGAGCCACATCTTGGAAACGGACAACACACAGGAAATAAGTTGGACCCTACATCTTACGAGGCATACCAACAACAGACACAACAAAAGTACGCACAGCAGACACAACATCAAACTAATGGAAACAAGTTGCAGAGCAACGTTAATGTTAATAATTACCCTAACAATCGTGGACCAAACTACAGTGCGCAGCAGATTCAGAACAGTACGGGCAATAAATATCAGTTCCAGGAGCAGCCAAATGCGAACACCACTAGCGGACAACACAACAGCCAGACCCAACATGGCCACCGCAGAAACGGTACTGAGGCGGCGTCATTGGACACTAACAAGGGTTTCTTCAGTAAACTCAGCTGCTGTTAAATTATGTAAAATATTTTTGTCAACTCTTCCCATCTTAATTGCTGAATGAAGAGACATTACGAATGAAACTGTTTAAGATCAGATATATACTTGTAGAAAGGATATCGCTTATTCTATTTATCTGTCTTTAATGCAATATATACTACTGATAAGTAAAGGCCAGATCAGATGCGAAATGGCATATGACCGAGCAACACCAAACAAATCACATCTATCAACGTCGGTAGAGGACTATCTAAAGCTTTTTAAGACATTTTTAGACCAAAATTTAATAAAACAGCTTTCAACAGATCTTGATGTATTTTCCACTGGTTAGAATATCGCCCAGATGCACGAATTACCTGCGTAACCCATCATTGTCGTGCGTTAAAGACCTTATTCCCAGCCATGAGTTACTATACCTTCAGTTTGTAAAAGATGCTGGTGAATAACTCCAAACGACCGCCGCTGAAATGCAGCCAATACCAGAATCATCTGATATGAATGCTATGCAAAGAGTTTCCTCCGCTTGTGCTGGCTCATATTGCCTCGCCGCGCACTAAATGCAATATGTCCATGTCCTTGATGCTTGCAGCAACACGGGCCGACGACTCAAGAGCTGTGAATTGGCCGGTAGCCGCATCTTTCTTGTACAGAAACAGTTTCTCGTGGCTCTCGACACCAAACTGGCTGTTGTGGTTTGCGACCTTCAGTTCGTGGCTCAGATAATCAAGTGCTCTCCCCACTGGCCACGCCTTGTTGATGAAGAGCTCGTGCTCAACCGTCGGGTCGCTGTTGTCGATCACGTAGCAGATGACGTAAATCCTGTTCGCCAGCGGTATCTTTGAGTCTCCCTTGGCACGTTTTTTCATGTTAGCGAACTGGATGACCTTGTTCGTGCTAGCTGTGCTGCTTGCCCTTTTTTGTGGCTTTGTTGTTTCCTTCTTCTTCCAGAACTTCTTGAGTTTCTCCAGCACGCCTTTGTTGAGCGTGTCCTTCACCGGCACCGCCTTAGCTGTTGTGGCCGATCCAACTCTGCTACTGTGTGCAGACGGCTTAGTTGCCGTCTGCGCGCCCTGCTGGACTCGAACGTAGCCTTTCTCAGGCAAAAGGCTCTGGAAGTACTTACCTCCATTATCCTGAACGGCTTGTTTCTGTTGTTGCTCGGGCTCCTTTTTCAGCTGCTCGAGCAGGTACGGGCAGTGGTGCGCCTCCATTTTACGGTGCGACGCACAGAAATCGCCGTCGCACATTTTGCAGTGGAACGGAAGGAAGTCTACCTGCCGGCAGAACTGGCAGTGTGTGCCCACGTCAAGCATGCCTGTCTCTCTTTCCACAACTGTTGGCATTCTGTCTAATCGTTTGTTATTATGATACCTGATATTTCTCCACAAAGGTGGCTCTTGTAGAGGTTACGCCACTGGTCAACGCTACGGTCTCGAGTGTTCACTGGTTTATATACTTCCGGCTAATCGTGTAGCGCCGCACGTCCACCCTGGCCGATCCTGTTCACATTTGTCATCGCTGAGCCGCGAAGGAGAGGGAGATCTTAAATGAGCAGGGCCCTTGTCAGTTCCAGGAAGAAATTCGAAATGCATGGAACACAATCACGTGCCCTATCAGCGAGTATCCGGGGAATCACACAAGTGTCTGCTAGCAAGCGGCCAAGTCCCCGTGCCCGGCACGCTAGAGTATTCGTGGATGACCAACAGTGCAGTGAGCGTCGTTTTGCTTTCTATTGCGTCTCGGCGACGGTCCATGCCAGTTGTAGATTTTCTTTTCATTTGCGCTCATCGGCCAACGCGCTCCTGGGCACATAGAACATGAAAGACGTCTCCATGAGGACCCGCTGGGACCCATCTTGAACAAAGAGCCAATATAAATTGATAAGTGTTGTGTAGCTCTGTGGCGTTCGGATACCGTGAGAGCAGAGTACGCCGATTGGCGGGACCCAGTCCCGGCGCACCGTCGACTCTTGAACAGGCAAACTGGGATTGAAGGTGTAGCAACGCCCTGAAATTGATGCGGTGGTTAGACCATTGACATGCATGTATGCTTCTATGTCAGGTCTATCATTTCAACAGCACTCTCAGTGGCTGTGACGTCGCTCAGCACTGCTGCTGCGATATCACCGTCGTCGATAATTATCACCTCCTCCTCAAGCACGTCGTCTGCACCAACATTGGTGGTCTTTGCTGTGTCACCACACCATCTGCTGTCGTTAAACCGACGCTCGGCGGCGATGGCAGCCATCTCTCGCGGGGACCTGTTCCTGTACTCTGTGTTGCCGGGCAGCGCGCTTGAGCCCAGGCGCTTTCCACCAAGCTTGCCCAGTCTTGACCGTCGTATCCGCTCGCGACTAGCAATACCGCGGCCACCAACCCGGCTTCCTGAGCCCAAAAACGTGTCACAGAGTCCCTGCTGCTCGATCACCCACTGTCTCCCAGTGAACTCGTCGAGTTTCTCGTAGAACTTGTTGTTGTGGGGTCCGTGCAGGTTATGTGTCAGTTCGTGCAGCATTGTGCCCATAATCGCCTCCCTCGGCAGGAATTGGTGCTCGTCGTGCGGGTTTCGCAGCCGCAACATGATCTTCATGCCGCGGTTAACGTTCATGCCTAGAAGCCACTTGTCACTGGGGTAAAACTCCGCAAGATGGCTCACGCGCAGATGGTGCTCCTTCATCAGGTACGAGACACTCTTTGCAATGTCCTTAAGGATCTCCAGGGCCCGCTCTTTGTTCGGCTTTCGCTGGAGCACGCCGACCTTTGTAACATGAGGATTCTTGATCTCGATAGAATCGCTTGACATAGCCATATCTCGGTCTGTTCTATTACGGCTACACCTCTACATAAAGCTTGCCATTGAGGTTTCAGATTGATAAAGGCTCTGTTTATGTAGTTGTTGTTGTTCGTTGTTGATGCACTTGGATGCCGTACAAATTTCAACGATCTCTATACAGGATATATATTATGAAGTGTAATATATACAGGGAAAGAAAAACCTTTCAACGGGTACATACATATACAGAAGGGAGACTGCATAATACGGGCTAAGTTCTTCTGACGTTGTTCAAAGAAAGGCTCTACTAATCCCAGATACATATCCTAGCATATATTTATTGAATCTAATGGCAAAGAAGAAGTCGGCAGCCACCATCAACGGGACACAAGGCATGAAAGCATCGGCGAAGCTCGGTGGGAAAAGCACAGAGTCCATGCACTCACTGACCAAACCACAGTTATACTCGTTGTACGATGAGGATATTACCAAAACTGAAGACCAAGAGATCTATGAAGACCTCAGAAGGACCATTAGCGGGCTCTCCCCAGAACCTGCAGACATGAACGGCCTGGATAGCCACCTCTCGAGGGTCCTCACGGCAGGCTCGCTCAAAGACAGCGACATATTTCTCAAGAAACGGACGTGGTACAACAAATGTGTGAACTTCATTTTTGCAATTGGCGTGTTATCCATCGCTGGAATCGCCTACCATGAACTTTCGAGGCACCTCCATGACAACCACCACTTACATCCCAATTTCGCCTCCAGACCGCTGCTGCTGGGTGTGCAGATTGCCCAGCTAGTCAGCGGTGGGATACTACCCGAATGGGTTGCGTATTCGCTAGAGGGCATTCTGTTTGGGTGCATCATCCCCTTGATCGACTACACGTTTGGATTCAAGAACACAAACACTACCACGACGTCGATCATCAGAAGCGTCAACGCTATGCTCGGTGTGACATTTGGTATTCGCAAGGTCGAATGGTCGTCTTCTCTGCAAGCTGCAGGCGCCTGGTCGCTGTTGAACATCATCCTGTGGCTGTTCTTTGACGGAACCATCTCGATGTTCTTTTCGTGCTCGTTTCTGGGCCTCCTCACATGTGCATGCAGCTACAAAGATATAACCGACAAATCCCAGTGGTTGTACTTCATGGATTTCTACTTCCTGGGATTGTTGCTATTCGGTAAGCTGGGCAGGTACCTGTTCAACCAGTGATATATTTCCGATCCTGCTTTGGAAAATATGTGGGGCATCGCAAGGAGGGCAAGTTGTCGCTATAGTTGCAAGCGGCTTGTAGTATGAGAAGCCGCCGTCTTGCAACTTTCCCCTCACTTTTGTATATACTAAATACGATATAGCTGACCATGCTTTGTACCTCAGTTACTGTCTCGAACGGAGACGCTGGTTTTCACAAGGAAAGGAGGAAGTTTAAACCTTCACATCATCTTCGACAGTTCCAGTGAGGGGCATAGCCTTGCCAGATGTCTTAACCTCAATCCTAACTACGACGCATCGTCACTGCTCAGAATATGCATGTGTATATGATTGTACTATATATATACTATATAAAAGGATGAATGCAATCAAAAATCGGATGCAGGATCTCAGACGCAGCTGTTTAGAGCCAACGAGCTATTTCAGAGATCTACATTATGAATAACGATACATCAGTGCAAGTGATGCAGCAAAGGCCATTAGAGACGTAGTGTGCAACACCAGCAGAGTACAAAATCCCCCTTTCCGGCGGTGTGTTTTATCAGCGCCGGGGCTCAACAAAAAAGGGACAAAACCCTTTTGAACAGCTGCACTGCATGGTTGGAGGATTCTCTCTACAGTAAACTCATTTGTTTGGAGACCTTGGTGGCCCGCTTGAAATGCTGCCCTGTCTTGACACAGAGTCACCTGCACTGTTGCTCATTCTCCGTTTTATTATCGATTCTCTCAACCGGCTGGGGTTCGTAATGGGAAGGTTGTTGTTTGTCATGTCGTCCGACTGAATCACGCCAGCCTTGCGCAATGCGTAGTCACCGCTGTCAAAGTACTTGCGCTCCTGCATCTTGTGTTTGAGGAGGTCTTTCTTCCCTGGCAGCTTGCCGTACATCTTGTAGAGCTTCAGCTCCTGCGGCGTAAGTTTCGACAGATCCACATCTTGATCTGCTGCTTTCGTTAGGTTCACGTTGCTGTTTGTGGGTGATATGCTGCCGCTATCGGCTCTCTCTTGGCTCATTCTGAGGGTCTTGTTTCTGTACCGTCCGTGCTCTAAGCCTGTTATAGCCTTCTCTGTAAATTGCGCACCGTTGGGAGTGGTATGTACCGTTCTGGGTGTGCCACAAATGCTACGGAGCTGTTCGAATAAATACTTGAGGCTAGTGCAGCGGCTGGTTTTCCAGATCGAATCGTTTATAGCAACTGTCTTAATCCAGTAGCAGCTGCCCTCTCCTTATCAATTTACGGACTGCACATGGAAGAAGACATACAGACATGCGCTACCCGGCCATACGGGGAAGCAAGCGACAGAGTGATTGCCCAGTGCGATGGAGATAAAGCAAACCGAATACGGGCAAGCCAAGGCTACGCGCAACTGCAACGCTCGAGCAGAGCTAAGAGGCATAACTGAAGTCATCTACAAGGTGCAAACAACTGCCATTACGAACTTCCGGAATTTGTCGAGAATAACCAGCGCATCGGTAGGTCGCTTTCAGCTGTGCATCATCAAAGGGCTGGTTCCATAGCTTTTTCTGAACAGGACAATCATCACGGCACAGAGAGCAATGCCTGCAATACCATGGCGTATAGCAGTCACTTGTTGCCTCTACATCTCTGCAATTCTGGCAGAGCCTGTCTGGCAGGACTATTCGGGCTACCAGGTGTGCCGGTTTCACACCAATGAGCCCAGCAGATTTCTCAAGGAGCGTGTGTATGCACTGACCAACGATGTGGACGTGTGGACGCGCAACGCACAGTTTGCAGACGTCAGACTTCCCCAGGACATCGCCAGCCAACTGGAAGAGTGCGAAATAATCATAGAGGATCTCAACGACGCTATACAGCAGACACTGCCCCAGGAGGATTCAGTAGCGGCCGGAATGGATAGCGGCGACCAGGTCGCCTTCGCCATGGGCTCGCCCGACTTCTTCTTCCACGAATATAGGGATCTGGACACCATATACACCTGGCTCGATCTTTTGGAGCACAGTTTCTCAAACCTGGTCAGAGTGGAGTGGGTCGGTGAGACGTACGAGGGCCGGGAGCTCAAGGCGCTGCACATTTCGACCAACAACGAGCAGACCAATCCCGAAAAGAAGACGATCATCATAACGGGTGGTATTCACGCTCGTGAGTGGATCAGCATCAGTACGGTGTGTTGGACCGTTTACCAGCTGCTGACAAAGTACGGCACCCATCCAAAGGAGACCAAGTATCTGGATCAGCTAGACTTCCTGATCATCCCAGTCTTCAACCCCGATGGCTATGCGTTCTCGTGGTCCCATGACAGATTGTGGCGTAAGAACAGACAGGAAACGTACTGGCCCAACTGCCCCGGAATTGACATTGACCGTTCGTTTGATTTCGAGTGGCAGAGCAACAAAGAGTTCCCCTGCTCGGAGGAGTACGGCGGAGAAGTCCCATTCGAGGCTACCGAGGCGGAATCGTGGAATCGCTACATCAACACGACAAAGGGAGAGTACAAGATACATGGTTACCTGGACTTCCACTCGTACGCCCAAGAGGTTCTCTATCCGTACGCATACTCGTGCGACGCTCTGCCCCGCGACCTGGAGAACCTGTTGGAGCTTTCCTACGGTCTGTCCAAGGCTATTCGGAACAAATCGGGCAAGTTTTACGACGTCAGGCCGGCCTGCAAGGACCGGGGCTCCGATCTGGCACCAGGCCTCGGATCAGGCTCAGCGTTGGACTACATGTACCACCACAGAGCGCACTGGGCTTTCCAACTAAAACTCAGAGACACAGGAAACCAGGGATTCCTGTTGCCTGCAAAATTCATCGCGCCTGTGGGCAAAGAGGTCTATGCGGCTGTCAAGTATTTCTGTGATTTTATTTTGGACCCTGACTTGTAACGGACAGTGCAGGGCAGTCTATCTCGTATTTATGGAAATAATTATCTAAACTCTGAGCTTCTCGTAAAACTGAAACTTGGAATTCAGTATAAACACTGTCGCCATGACGACAAATATGTACACCAATGTCTTGTAGAGGTCTACGGGCACTCCCAGCTTCATGTTGATGATAGAAACGTTCACGGGAACAGAAGCGCTCGGCGACAGATGAGGGTACGAGTCGTTCTTCACTGTGAATTGGATGAATACCCGGGCATTTTCGCTGATCGTGCCCATAAAGTCCTGAGAGTGCGGAACGATGAGCCAGTCCATATCTTCAATGGCGACCGGGTCGATGCTGGACCAGCATAGCTTGACCTGATAGCTCTCGTCATTCACCAACCCCAAAACTTCAACAAAGTGTGGATCGTTCAGATGGCAGGAAATCCGTTTTTTGGCCGTATTGTGGCCTCCGAGTTTGATGTTGAGCCCAAACGGCCGCTTGTCGGCTCGAGATGAGCTCCTACCGGGTAAATCACGTGGAACCTTGATGATGAAGGACTCTGTGTTGGCCTGAGCTGTTTGGACCAGTATGTGCCATACCAGCACAAACACCGCCCAGAATCCAGTCAGCATTGTTGCAGTAGCGAACTTCCTTCTTTGTAAGTGTATCGGCTTTGCCTATTTTCTGCAGTCTAATATATATTGACATCCAAATATGGTGGATTTTGAACCACATATTAGTGATGAAAATCTTAGGCGGTAGTTACAAGTCCCTAAATTGCCGATACTGGTAAGAAAAGATTATCAAAAAGCCTTCAATGGTGGATCAAATAATTGCTGGACATGCCAGTAACAGCAGGGATAAGCCAGAGAAGGATGAAAATGACGACTACCTGTATGATATGTTTGTTCGTGAAATTTCAGCCAAAAATGCTCGGGATCAGGCCCAAGAGATACAACAAACCGACGAGGAGATACAACAGGAGTTGCAAGAGGCCATAGAAAGCATTATACATACCATAGACCGTGAAGTGCAGCATAACAGTCGCAGGAGAGCTGCTACGGAGACGCCTACTGAAGTACACCCAGTAATTAACGCGGTTCCTGGTGGGGTGCCAAACCGGGCAGGCAGGCAGCCTGCCCGCGAGCGCTCCAGGGCACCTTTGTTTGTGCAGCGGAGACCTGTTCTGCACGGTCTGATGAGGAATTTACTGTTGCTAGACTACTTTGTGGTTCTGATGCTCTTCCCATTTTCGATGTACAACATCCTGCGCAGCGGCTTCTCGTCAGTGACGTTTTCCGACGAAGATTTCATTGCAGAGATCATCACATACTGGCAAGAGGTGAGGATATTCACAGATGATGGGCGTTCGGTGGCTCTGTCTATCAACACGGAGTTGGGATTGCTGGTCAAGTTCCACAACATCATTGTATACTACACGGCACCGCTCGTGGTGTATCTGTACAACCACTTCCGGCAGCCGTCGGTGACAGGCCTTTGTGGTAACCTATATGCAACCTCCGTTAAAATTGCCAGCGTCTTGATGTATCTGGTGTACGGCCTCGGAGGCACGTTTTACCTGATGGCCGCCGGCTTCTTCTTCGCCGTGTGCCTCGTGATAACGATTACAAGAAGATACAAGAACGTCCACCAAATCGTGAGCCACAGTCTGGAAAGCTCTGTAGCAATACCGGGCGTCCTCTGAGCAGGATACGCCGGCATAATTTTTTTGGGTGGTAGGTGATTTGCATGTTCGCCGAAATATGCCCAAAAACAGCGCTTTGCACACTGCGCGGCATACAGATTGACAGTACAGCGCGATGACTGCACACGGCTTTGCGCTATGAGCCGATGGCAGGGTGTTCAGGTGGTACCAAGATCGCAAATATGATGCTGATTCCTTGTCGGGGTCTAAATATTGTGTCAAGTTGGATATTTGGGCATTTAAATTATTTGCTCGGAACAACTTACTCGATTGGGAAATTTGATAAGAAAGTCGGCGTGCTATGCAAGTAAGACAAGCTCCCCTTTGCAAGATGGGAGTCCGTATAAATATCCTGCAAACTTGCATACTGACGACAAAACAACACTCCCGGAAGCGTTTCACATTGCCGATGAGCAGAATTATGGATGCTATTGGCACAGCAACAAGAGTTTAAGAGAAATATTGCAGAATGGTCTCACTGAAAAACTCTATCCAAGCGCTGACAGTAGCAGCAACGTGCCATGCGCACGCACACGAGCACATGGCCAATGGCAGAAAAGACCAGCCCTCGCTGCAGGATGTTTGGGGCCAGGATTGGCCGTTCAGCGGAATCCACACCTTTGCCAAGCTCGAGCACACCAAGTGTCTGCTGGACGACACCTACGATTTCGACATCGGCGTCATCGGCATACCCTTCGACACTGCGGTCACGTACAGGCCGGGAGCGCGGTTCGGCCCCTCGGCAATCAGGACGGCATCGCAGAGGCAGACGTCGCTGCGGGGCTTCAACTCGCGCGCGGGCATCAACCCGTACCAGAACTGGGCAAAGATCGTTGACTGTGGCGACGTGCCCGTGACGCCCATGGACAACAAGCTCGCCTTGGAGATGATGACTGCCGCATACGAAAACCTGTTCAATCGCAGCTCCACCAAGCAAGGGGCCAAGATGCCTCCGCGGCTGGTCACGCTCGGCGGCGACCACTCCATCATCCTGCCCGTGATCCGCAACCTGCACAAGATATACGGCAAAATCCACGTCATCCACTTCGACTCGCACCTGGACACCTGGGCGCCCTCCGCATACCCCTCCTACTGGCACAGCGATGCCTCGGAGTTCACGCACGGCTCGATGCTGTGGTTGGCGCACCAGGAGGGCCTGCTGTCGCGTGAAAACGTCCACGCAGGCCTGCGCACGAGACTGAGCGGCCAGGGCTGGGACGACTACGATGAGGACGACCGGGTGGGCTTCCACCGGATCGCGGCTGACAGAATGATGGACGTCGGGCCACAGGGCATTGCCCGGGAGATCAAGCAGATCATTCCGCGCGGCGCGCCCGTGTACATCAGTGTCGACATCGACGTGCTCGACCCCTCAGCGGCGCCCGGCACGGGCACCGTCGAAGCGGGCGGCTGGCTGACGCGGGAGCTGATCCGGATCCTGCGTGAGCTCGACGACCTGGCCCTGATCGGCGCGGACATCGTCGAGGTGTCGCCGGCGTACGACTCGAGCGACATCACCGCGATTGCCGCGGCGCAGGTCGCCTACGAGCTCATCACGAGCATGGTCAAGATGGGCCCGCTCAGCCCACGGCTGCTAGAGCGTGCTGCAGAGAACCAGCCCGCTGCGGAGAACCAGCACTGGTTCCGCAACGGCGCGGACTAGTCGCGTGTAGCCTGTATATGTATGTACCACGCAACGCCGCCGGCTGGCGGCAGGAAACGACGATAAGTAAGCAACGGACGGACGGCCGTGGTCGCGGTAGCGGCCGGAGATGGCGCCTGCGCGGGCGCCGGCGTCCACGGCTCTCTCTGCCATGGATCTTTCTGCCACGCCTCTGCCAGATAGCGGCATTGTCCACTTCTGGTGCTTTATTCCGCAAATTCACGTGCCCGCACTTGGCCCACGTAATGCGTGTTACCCGACCCGGCCTTCCTTTTTGCCTCCTATAGAGTTTCCGGTCCTCAGGGAGAGGCCTAACAGCTCCCGCGCGACAAGCGCTGCAGACTTGGAAAGTTTTCACCTGGAGGGAAAGATCCGCCAAAGCTGTGAGCAACCAGTGCACAGCCAAGCAACCCAGCCTATCAAGCCACCAGGCGAAACAGACGCACCGTGTCACACAACGCACGGTCCGACTTTCATCCGTTTATGCAACGCTACAAGTCCCATAACCCGGTGATTGACACATATATAAGCCCCCAGGCGCAGACACCGAGCATTCCGTCCCACTACAAGGGCTCTAACGAGAAGGAGAAAAAGAATAGTTTGGACAGAGGCCAGACTAGTCCACACGGTTCTGAGAAGCGTAGGCTCAAGTCCCAGTTTTGATCATACAGTGCAGTAGCATCACCCTGCTCTGAGTTGCTAGCCAGCCGTCGACAGAAACGGCCTCGCAGTGACAGCAGCGGGCTGACAGCGACTCAACGGCCATTCCTGCAGAAAAGGTCGTTTCCAACACCGGAAACTGAGGGGGAGTCGAGAATCCCTGGCTAGGACAGCATCTGTTACCACGTCCTGTTCCGTAAGGGTAAGACGTCTAGAAGCGGTTGTCTGCAAAGTTAAAGCCGACCAGGGCTCTTGCCTGACAAACAGCGTTTCGAAAGAGGGATAGAGCCAATAAGGCCCGCATTTGGCAGCTAAGGGTTCTGATTTCAAAGGAAATTGTCTTGCAACCAAGACCTACGCCGTACTGACAGGATCTAGCGGTTTAGGCGTCGGTTCGTGTTTTTGCATATCGCACCAGGATATAAAGGGTCAAGGACCGGCCGGGCGGTATAAAACGCAGGCTGGACAGAACGCGGATTTTGTTGACGCAACTTCGGCACCAGCAACTCCAGCATTTGACCACACCTAGCACGGCAACCACAGGACGCACAGCATCAGCTTAGATTCGACCAGCATATTGCACCACCAGAGCAGACGCGACTGAGGCATTTAGGCATCCTCGGACTCTATTTCGACGATGGCGATGGACCCAACAGTCATCCAGAACGCAGTTAACGACATCGACCGGCTGAAGTCCGGCGGGTCGAGCTCGCTCATATCCGTTGGCGAGGAGCTGACGGCGTCGAGCAACACAAGCTCCTCGCTCATGGACCACCACATCAACATAAAAGGCGCGGTGGGCATGCACAACGACCCCGAGCTCGAGGGCACGCTAGCCCCAGAGCGGGTTATCGAGGAAAACGAGGATGAGCAGGAGCAAGAGCAGAACGATTTGCTCGACAAGCTAAAGGCCTTCCAAGGGCTGAGTATAGGCCCAGTGCAGCCCATGAGAATACCGACAGCACCCGACCGAAAGAACGACTTTCTACAATATGTGGATCCCTCGCCGGCGAGTCCTCCGTCGTACACGTCGGTGAATCCGAACAAAAGAGTGACATTCCCGATATTCGAGGATTTGGAGCCTTGTGCGGTAAATGAGAGGCCACCGGCATATTCACCAGCGGTAGAGTATCTAACCATTGTTTCTTTGAAACTGGAGTGGGCCACCCCCTACGAGGTAGCTCCTTCAAGAAGCTGGAAGAATTACATCATGGAAATTAATTCCACACAATTAAACTTTTACAATATAGACGAGAGTCTGACGAACTTCATCAAAAACTATACGTCAGGCGACTCAGGAGACGATTCAAGCAATAGTGGTCATCGGTACCATTCGCACTTTCTGTCGTTATCTAGCAAGCATGCATATCAATTTAACAGGGCAGATCAGGAGCACATCACACTCAAGATCAATAAGCATAGAGAGAAGTATCTTACAAGTGATAAGATTTTTAAAAGCTACTCGCTCCAGTATGCTCGGTACGGAGTACCAACGGATTACACTAAAAAGACATTTGTTCTGAGAATGAGGTGTGAGACAGAGCAGTTCCTCATAAACTTCTGCCATGTGGACGATATGATCATGTGGACGATGTATCTACAGATGGGGATTGCTGTTTCATTAGACTTGGATGTTCGTGACTTTCCAAATTACAGGATTGTTCCTCGCAGAAGAAGGAGACGCAGAAAGAGAAAGAACAGAGATGGCATTTTTTCCGAGACACTGGTCACCAAGAGACGTAATTCAAGAGCGAAACTACAGTTGTCAAGGATAGGGTCTTTCACATCTAGCATTCATTCCGGTAATAAATCAGATGAAAGTAACCCAAAACTGCTCAAGACAAGATCATTAAGCAGTGGTATTTTCCAATTTAATAAAGTGTCAGAAGGTGAGAATGGCTCTAATTCCACACCTACTAGCAGGCATAATTCGATTGTCGAAAGCACGAATAGCTCAGCCAGTTTCAAGATGAAAATTAAGAAACTGTTCATGGCAGGTAATCCGAATATAACTAAAACGTCAAGTAAGTCAAAAATTGAGAAAAACGGACTGAACTCAGTGTTAGAAGATGAGGAAGAAGAATTCAGTAGACCCGTCAGCAAGGAACCTATTGTCCCTTTCAAGGCACTCATTGACGCCAACATAACCAATTCTGATCTGCAAGCCGTTGATGATGGCCAAGACGCATTATATCGGGTTGGGACGCCCAATGATCAAATTGTTCGCGACGCCAAAGTGATTGGAGGGAATCCAGTAGACTCTCCAATCTCCTGTGTAGAGAGTTTTCCTCATGAAGAGTGTGTCAATGCGCTGAGTAGACATAACACACTCTTGCAGAGAGATCTGGAGGAGTTCCATCGCGTTGTGAGAGAGCATAACGAAGAACAAGATTGCGGCGAGTTCGGTCAAGGAAGAAATTCTATAGTTTCAGACTCCATGACCTCAGAAACGCATTTTGAGATTCAAGACCAGATAGAGGATGAGGACGACGATGAGGACGATGAGGAGGAAGAGGAAGATGCTGAGCATATTCCCCTGGAAGATAATGATACAGCTAACGCGCATAACGATAATACAGACGAATACAGTACTAATGTCTCAGTTTACTTGGACGAGGGTATTTATCATGATAGTGACGATGACTATATTTATACGGTCAGAAGGACAGCAGGTCACCGGGCGAGGTCGTCGTCGATAGCAAGTGCGCTATCCAGTACCCCATACGGGAGCGACGACGTCAAATGGAATGTACCTATAAAAGAAATGTCGAGAAGGCGCTACATAAGAGACTCACTGAGGTGTATCAAGCCTCTGCCGGGCGACCATCGGTGGGTTGGTAAGGTCGTCTATAGGCCAGTGAACGGCGCTAGTGCCAAAACAAGCAGTAAACCGATTTTGTACGGGTCTAGTGCCAGGAGGTATAAAAAGACAGACGTGAGCTGGGAAAAGGCCACGCCAGCGATCACGAAGAACCATTACTTGAAAGCATACATTGTTGGACCGACAGGCTTTTTGAAGGTCGGTACCAAGGTTTCGAACTACATGCGTAGCGAGAAAAGTTGAGGGACGTTTTGCCCCGCTAAAAGGGCATGCAACGAGGCGAAATTGGCCTCAGGATGTTGATACAAGGGATTGTAAGTATAAGCAGCGCAGCGTGCGCTGCTTGTTTGGTGTTTGAGTTGATTTTTTACGTATTGTTAAACATATTTAGCTTGCATGAGATATATGATAGCTGATATACGGGTGTTTGAGCTTGATGGACTGGTGGTAGAAGCCTGATGGACGGCGGTTGAGCCTCGAGACCAGGTTTCAGCAGCAGTCAAATCCATATGTTCTATGGAACGGTGACCCGCAGCTGTTGCACCAGTTTTGTGAGGAAACAATGTGTTCGTTATAGCCATGATACATAATCTACACAGGATTGACGAATTACATACAGCAAACGGTCTTGCCCGGCAGCGGATTGTCTAGTGTTATGGCATAGCGCACAGCACGCACCTCGATTTTGTAGGAAGCGCTTCAAAATAGGTGAAAAGAACTGGTAAAAGCAACATAGTGCTCTCTAGGGAGAGCTGAAGAGACACTCAAAGTTGTGTCGCCGGCGAAATTCCGCGTTCAGGCAATGGTGCATGCGGGATCGTAGAACAAGCCTGGGACGATGTAGTTGTCCTTCTTGTCGGAGTCGTTGTCTTTTTGAGTAGCTTGGGTAGATGGTTGCATTGTTGATGAGTTAAGTTATGATCACTGTTGGTGTTGTGCTCTTGATTTGAAAAGAAGATGAGAGAACGGAAACTCTGCAACCTTAAAAATCCCTGTCCTTTTATATGATTTTTTGGAGGGCTATCGAAGCCATTTATCTTGTCTGCAATTGCTTCCCGCGCATGGAGTAATGTTTCATGGTGCTTCTCAGACAATGGCAAAATGCATCAAACGTGTGCGTGGTGCAGTGAAAGAGCGCACGTTGCGTCGGCACAGAGTGCAATGCGGGGAGTGTATTGCACCTCCGCATGTGCAGTTTCCGCATGGATTGGAGAGAATCTTGTTTCTCGGGTCGAATTCAGCAAATCGACGATTTTGGCCAAGGTCACTGTGCGCAGCGTTTCAGAAGCCGCTCCCCGCGATAGAACGCTCGGGTATGTCCTGTTCGAGCGCTGACAATCGGAAATGCGTCTATCGCATGCATGTAATCACATATCCCAAAGAGGTGATGCCAATTGTGCCTTCTGTTGCAGGTGCCTGTGCCTTTTGTCGCGGCCTCTTCGGGCGCCGCATTCATATATACAAAAACGGAATAGTGAGGGCCAGTGCGGCCAAGACGAAACACACCAGCCGTACGGCGTCAAAACGGTTGACGTCCTCGGGCTCAAATTCAAACTCATACACCGGTGTTGGGACGAACTGTGCGGCCTCTGGTGACTCTGCTTGAACGTCTGAGCGTCCGAACGGGGCCAGTCCCGCTAACCATGTTTTGTCCCGGCTCCGCCAGCTCGCATCGAGCTTCAGCAGCAGCCGCAGCAGGATTATGGTGAACAGAAAGTACGTTATCAGTCGTACGATCGTGGGGAGATCGAGTCTGCGGTCTCGGCGGGCCCTGCGGGCCTGTGCTGTCTGTTTGTCTGCCATCGCTCGGGGAAAGGGCTCGTTAGAAAGCGGGTTCTGCGGGAATTGGTCAGAACAAAACGCTGGCTGCGGAAGGTATGTGTATCCTGATTTTGCACTAAACACACGCTGTTGTGGCTGCTGTGCTGGGGCTTCGGAGGTTGCCTAGTGCCTTCGCATCGCGCTTTCTGCACATATCGATCTTCAATACAGTGTATCAATAGATGCACGGTCCCTGCGATGATCTTCGTGTACAGTGATTTGAATATTTCAGAGTCGTCCATGGAACGGCCCCAGCTGAAGAGAGAGCTCAAACGCCAAGCACAGTAAGAGCGCGCACAATCGCAGGCGTTTGACCTAGATCAAGACCATTGGCACCCAGTTGGTACCTCATAATATTGTGTTTCAGGTTAGAAAGGCCGGTAAGCACAGGCCTTCCGTAGAAAGAAAAGCAACGGCAGAGACGCTTGGACCGCACGGTAGCATTGCCCACGCACAGACAAGAGACCTGCAGATCTCTCTTTTCCGAGTTTTCCACCCCCAGCACACAGCACTACGCACAAATGAGCGCCAAGAGGTCGTTGAAGGAGATTTTGGACTCCGAGTACGTCGAGGCAAGCGACTCGGAGGAGCACTCAGAGGAAGAGCTCGCACAGCTTGACCCCGAAGAGGAAGCGGCAGACCCCAAGTTCTGCAACGAGTGCCGCGACATGGCTACGGAGATAATCTGCAACGACTGTGAGGAGCAGTTCTGCGTGGTGTGCTTCGAGATGCTGCACCGCGGCGGCAAGCGCAGGCACCACGAGTACGTGAAAGTTCAGGCCGAGGGCGGCACGGGCTCCGCAGCGGCACCAGAGGCGGTCGGCGGCGACGAGCATGCACAGAAGCAGCAGATGGACGCGGCCAACGGGCGAGACACGTCTGCGAACGCCGCTACGGACGCCGCTGCGGGCCCAGAAGAACCGCTCGGCACCGGCAACGACAGCATTGATGACAAGCTGCTGCGATTGCTGGCCGAGAACGCAGAGTTCGTGCCTCTGCGGCTCACATACGAGGAGAGGCATCTGCTCAGGCTGTTGGAGGCGGCGTTGCACGTCTCGGAGTACACTGACCGTGTGGACATCCTGTCCTACAAGTCGAAGGCGAAGCGGATCGTCGAGCAGCTGCGTGAGATGTGCTCAGTGCTGTCCGGGCTTATCATCGCCTCGGACCTCAAGGTCGGGCAGAAGCTGCTCGAAATGAAGAACTTCTCGGACAACGCGGCGTGGTTCCAGGAGATCTTCGAGATCGGTAGGCGGTACAAGATCATGAATCCTGAGCGCATGCGCGACACGTACGGAAAGCTGTGCTACATGGTCATGGACTCGCGACTGCCCCAGATCGAGGAGCACATGGAGTTTCACCTGTACAAGCCGATCAAGACGGTTGCAGCCTTCCTGGCGTCACGGCCTGCGGACGAGCGCCGCGCGTTCGGCATCTTCAAGGACAAGCTCGTACTGTACGCAACGTCGCACATCTCACCCGTGGGCAAGTCGCGGGCGCAGATCAGCAAGCTGATCAAGCAGAAGGAGCGCGCGATTGAGACGCTGGCTTCCAAGTACAGCAGCGCGCACTTCTCCAAGGACGACATCCGCCAGGTGCTGTACTCGATCGGCGACTACAACGCGTACGTGAACATGAACCGCAAGCCTATCATGCGGATGCTCGAGCGCCTAGAGGTGTTCCGCAAGCCTGAGATCGCGCAGCGGTACTCGCTGGGCATCCAGTACGGCCGGAACGGCGCCCGGCTGACCCACGACCACGAGCGCCAATGGCACTACGTGCAGCAGTCGCTCGTGCTGTGGTCGATCATCGAGCGCGAGATGGTGCGGCTGTGGTACATGGCCGACAAGGACCTGTTTGACGGCGCGGCGTACCGGCTGGCGTCCACTGGTCACGGGCTGCACCGCATCAAGCCGTGCCCCGCCATCTACAAGGAGATGCACCGCATCATCGGCGAGTGCCGCAGCAAGACCGAGACGTGGGTCGGGTCCTCAGTCGTGCACCTGGGAGACGACGCCGTTCCCAACGCGCTCTTCTTCCTCGACAAGTACACGCAGGTGCCGAGCATTCTGATCCCGTTCGACCAGACACTGCTGCGGATCAACGAGCTGGTCGCGCACGATGCCTACCTGTTAGAGTACATCAACAAGGAATACGGCTCTGTGGAGGACCTGAAGCTGACGATCCTGCAGGACGCGTTTGCGCACATGTTCGACGGCTCGGGCGCGGACAATTTCTACATGAGCGGGTCGTGCATCGACGGCCGGCTGACGTCCGCGTGGAACCACTGCAACGAGATCGCGAAGAAGCACTACTACAATATCTTCCTGCTGACATCGTTCCAGGGCTTCAACGGCAGCGAGGGCTTCGGCCAGTGAGCCTGCTGCAGGCACCGCCTGCCGGGAATGCCGATGACGTACGGCATGAGCACAGTCTATAAAACTCCGCGTTAGAACGGTATGTACGAGGCTAAATAACAAAACAACGAGCAGGCAACGCGCCTAGATGCAGTAGTATCTGTCACCGAAGTCGCCCAGGCCTGGAACCAGGTATTTCTGGGCGTCGAGGCCGCGGTCGATGGCGCCCGTGACGATCTTGACGTCAGGGTGGGCCGCGTGGTACCTGTCGATGCCCTCCTTGCTGCAGATTAGGTTGAGGAAGAAGATGCGGTCGGCACGCACACCACGCTTGATCAGGACGTCCGTGGCCATGATCGCGCTGCCTCCGGTGGCCAGCATAGGGTCCAAGAGGAACACGTAGCGGTCCGAGATGTCCTCGGGCAGCTTCTCATAGAACAGCTTGGGCAGGGCAGTCTCCTCGTCACGCTGGATCAGGATCTTGCCGATGCGCACGGAACGGCAACACTCTCTGAGACCCTGCTCCATGGACTCGCCCGCACGGACGATGGAGACACCGCAGATCTTGCCCATGAACTCGACACCGTCAAAGACCTCCTGCGTGTCGGTCTCGACCTTCTTGGGCTTGACTGGCAGGTGATTGAGGCCCTCCTCGACCAGCAGACGGATGATACGGTCCGAGTAGAAGATGAAGTTGGGCCGCGTCGTCGTCTTGTCTCTGATGATCGTGTACAGCCCGACGAGCTGGTTGGTCTGGGGTAGCAGGTGGACGTTTTTGTATGGCTGGGATGACATTGCGGATGCGAGGGAGCGGCTGGAGCAGTGGTGTGGTGCACACTGTCCGGGGGTCCTGCACCTGGTCCCTGGCGCTGCAGGCGCACTTTATATACTTTAGGCTGCGATGAGCTACAAAATTTTTCATGCGGGCGCGGCGCTGAGGCCCGTCGGAGAACAGCATCTCCGACGGGCGTCGCATGTCTGCATTAAGCACACAGCAGCGAATGTAACAGCGAGCGCAGCAGCGAGCGCAGCAGCGTCGCAGTGCTTCCGGCGTAGATATCGTATTGGTGCGCTACATGGCTATCCTACACATGGAGGGCGGTGGCTGCCGCCGCCCTATTCCTGCACGTACAGGACCTCGGAGCCGTCGACGGGGCCCAGCGACAGCAGCACGGTGCCCCGGATGACGATCAGGCCCAGGCCCCGCGTGCGGTCCGTGGAGATCAGATATGGGTCCTCGGCATCGCGCAGGTACTCGACGGTCTCGTCGAGCACCAGGTTCATCAGCTGGTCGTAGCCCTTGAGCACGCCGGTGACAAGGCGTCCGCCCATCAGCTTCACGCGCACCTTGCGGTCCTTGTACTTCTGCAGGTCAATGATGGCCTCGCGCTTGGGACCCTCGAACTTGCGCTTGGAGCCCTGTCTCTGGTTCTTGGCACCCTGGCCGGTCTCTCTGGCGGGCTCTGGCGTCTGTGTTTCGGCAGCGTTAGTATCCTGGACGTTTGCGGGGGGCCGCGCGGGGCCCGCGGGCCTCGTACGGCGGCAGCAGCACACATACGGTTGTATTCATTGTGGATGTCGATTGGTGCGTCTCAGTGGTTCCCTCGGCTCTTGTGCATGTGTCTGTGTTCACTGGCGCAGCGCCCGTTCGCTGTTGCGGCGAAGGTTAAAATTTCACTTGCAATATTTAATGCAGCTGCGCAGCGCGCGCGCATAGAAAACAGCGACAGCGAAGAAAGGCAGCATATACGCGCAGGACAAACGTCTCCTGACCGCACACTCCAGCTATGGCCACCAGACAGCTCGAAATTGAGTCCAAACTGTGCTCCACGGAGAAGCACTTCCCCGCCGACATCGCCGTCGCGCAGCTGAAGCTGCGACTGCGCTCCCTCACGGGCGTCGAGCCGCAGGACATGCTGCTCGCGTTCCAGAGCAGCAGGGGAGAGCTCCTGCTGGAAAACCCGTCAGACGACCTCCAAGTGCTTTTGGCGTGCCCAGGAGCCACGCGGGTCGTTGTTGCGGACGCGAACGCGGACTCGGTCGTCAGTCAATGGGACGACACGCGGGATGCCCGCGACGCCGCCTTCCAGCTCTCCGACGCCGAGTACGCACAGCGCCCAGACTCAGTGCTGCAGTGGAAACGCCAGAACCGGTACGGCGAGTTCGACCCGCAGCGCCAGGCCCGCCAGGCGCAGGCCAGCGAGCAGCAGACGCTCAGTGCGCAGCACCTGCGCGTCGGCGAGCGGTGCAGTGTCACCGGCAGCGACATCGCTGAGCGCCGCGGCTGGCTCCGGTTCCTCGGCGAGGTACCGGAGATCGAGAGCGGCAGTGTCTGGTGCGGTGTCGAGTTTGACGAGCCCGTAGGCAAGAACGACGGCACGTTCCGCGGCCGTGTGGTATTCGGCCCGGTCCGCCAACGGTACGGCGGGTTCGTCCGCCCCACAGCCGTGATGACGGGCCCGCAGTTCGTGCCTCTGGACGATCTGCTGGTCTCTGATGACGAGCTGTAGCAGTGGAGCGTCCCGGCAGTGCGCGATGCGCCGTGCGCTCTGCGCTCTGCGTTGCTGATCGGCAGTGTCACGTGTAAAGCGCTATTTTTCCAACACAGATGAGCCCGGCAGTGTGAAATTTCAAAGTTAGTCGCCACAGCACCGGCATAAGCTCGCCCAGCAGCAACTCAGCCTAACAGCACGACCTGTGACACCTTGGATCATCTCGTCTCGTCTGCCACCGTGAAATTGGTACCATCTAGCCGTCCGCCGTACTGCACACCGCACCACAATGTTTCTCGTCGACAAGGTCCAGAACAACCTGCTTGAGCTGTTCAACCAGCTGGATGCCAAAAAGATACTGAGGCTGGTCATCATCATCGGAGGCTACCTCCTTGTGAAGAACTTAGCCACCAGAGAGCTGGCCAAGCGCAAGCTTGCCGCGCAGCTGCGCGAGGATGAACGCAACACCAGCGACCAAAGACAGCGGGAGCTTGTCGAGCAGCCCGATGAGGTCGCAGAGTCGTCTGCAACCCCATTTGGATGGGGTAACAAAACCCGGATGCGGGTCAAGAAGCAGCAGGATGCGTTCGCAAAGGTTGTCGAGCGCGCGCAACAGCACACCGATTCGGGCGACCTGGCCGACATGGCCGACATTGCAGACCTGTTGGAGGACTGAGCTTTACCGCCCGGTTTTCCCGTTTCCTATAGCTCATCACCCACGCATCTGCAGAGTTGCTGATGCTGCATCGCTAGCCGCTCGTGATGTCGATCGGTGCCGCAGTGTAGCTTTGTACGTACAGTAACCCACTACATATCACCAATTAGATCACAACAGCATAGTCAATACAAGCCAAACCTCCCATACGCCGAGGTAGCTCGGTGTGAACGGTCATGTAGCTCTTTTCGAGTGTGCTGAACACTCTTTTTCATCTTGTTTGTTGATGTTCCTCAGGGCTCATTGCCGCACGGAAAATTTTCGTAAGATGTAATCTCATTCATCGTGCAGTAACGGACATCGCATACATGAGAATAACCAGGAGTACATCCAGGTACACGACCCACACGAAATAAGAAAGTGAGCAGACCTCATAGTGCAACAGATGAGTTTTCGTCGAGGAGGCCAGAGCGGTGGTAACAGCTTGATGAAGACCTTGCCCTTTGGGCTGGGCTACGGCGACATTGGGTCGAACGATGTCAAGGACGTGCCTTCGATTCCGTTGTGTGTGAACTCGCCCATAACCAGCAAAGAACGGGCAATGGCTGTGATGTACATCAAATTCAGTCAGTCAGTGAAGGATGGTCCTTTCTACACGGGTTCTCTTCCAGCGGTTGACGACAACAGCGGGGCTGGCAAGCACCACCAAAGCGCCAAAGACGTGATCCTCGACGGCAGCCTGGCAGACGGGATCGAGCGCTACTCTGACAGATATGTCAAGAAGCGGAAGATTGACATATCAATTGACAATCATCCATATCATCTCGAGGTCTTTCCCGAGGAGCTTTACCCAGTGATGGGCATCAACAAAAAGAAGTTGATGGCGATCTCAAAGATCAGCAACAAAGACGACATCTTCACGGGGTCTGCAGACGATGACCAGTCCGCACTGTCGATGTTAGAGAAGCTTAAAGAGCTTGCGGAGGAGGAAGATGACGACGGCGAGGCCGGTGAGCGTGCGGACGATCATGCTGACGAGCTGGGTGATGACGATTTCGATGACGAGGACGACGATGATGACTACAATGCTGAGAAGTACTTCGACGATGGTGATGATGACGACGGTGCCGAGGACGATTATGGCAACGAGGCGGAGCTCTAGAGACTGTGAGCGGCCTTCACAGTGTTCGTCGCAGGGCCACGTACATTCTCTCCGTTTTCCTTTTCCTTGCATGTGCGTCAGCTATCCCTGGCGCACCACATCGTGTATGTACTGGTCCCTGTCGATCAGGTAGTACTCCTCCCACAGCATTCCATGGGGGCATTTTGGCGGCAGCGCCGGAGCAGGCGCGAGCGCTGGAACGTGCGGCTGCAGGTACCAATGCATCATTGATGCCGGAAGGCGTGTGTTAATCCACGTACCGTTGCCTATGTAGCCAGTCATCAAAATGTTTTTGTCATCAAAGGGCTTTGTGAAGTTCAGTGACTGGTTGTGCTCGAGTCTGTTGGCAAGCCTGTTGAAAAACTGCTCAGGCTTAGTTTCTGTTGGCAAAATCTCATCGCCCTTTTCAGGCGCCATCAGCGAGCCGATACCGTCGACACTTGAATGTGAGACAGAGCTGAGAGCTGGCAGACTCTTTGAATAACCGTGTTTATACTCGTGTAGCGAATAGTTCAGTGTGGGGTCATCCAAATCGTAATATATTACACTGTCTGTATCTCTGTCCCGGTGCGATGAGGTTCTGGACTGGTGTCTGTGTCTGCGAAACTGCTTCTTGAGCAGGGCACGCATGCCGCGCCTCTGGTGGGTGCCCTGTCTGGTATCTTGTGATGGCGGCAAGACCATCGGTACGACTTCAAAATCATCGTTTGCATTGGCTTTCTGACGGTTGATGTACGGCGAAACCGGGTAGAATTCTATGTCTAGCGTGAGTGTCAGCTCGTAGTTAGAAAACGTGAGTGGGACGCCAATCCACTCCACACACGAGTTTGTTACAGTTCTTGGTGCAAGCTGAGGCTCTGTCAGCGATGCTCGGGCCAGCAATTGCCTTCTCCGACCTGCAGGTTCGCTGTTCCGCCGTGAGGTTCTCTGGAACAGGTAGAGCTCAACCGCGCCTCCACATTCCGAGCATACGGGAAAGGCAAGTTCTTGTCCCATCTCATCCGTTCTTATCGAGTTATTGTTGTGTCTGAGCACCAGATACAGCCCTGGTAAAGTCATCTTGGGACTGATCTGGCGGATAAGAATTACCAGTGTCCCATCCTGTTTGAACATGTTTAATAGTGTCTCTATTGGTTATTGTCTCTAGTTGCTATTGATGGAGAATTGTGCTAACTGATCAGCAATAGCCCTACTTATGGTGCGTTATCCGTGTGTTAATCTACAGATATATAAAATAGACGCCTTTGTTGGCGGCTCCTTGTCTATTTATATACGCAGCCCTATTCTTACAGGCACTGTTGGTGCTCAGCCTAATTATATATCACGTGATGTGAGATCACGCAGTTATGCGATGAGTATTTTCTAGTGTTACAGGAAGGCCTGCGATGAGCGCCTCGACCAGACATGGTTCCGGATCAGCAGGCCTAGTATGACGTGGGTGGTGGCCGCCTACTAGGAGAAGGGGATTTTCTGCGCACAGGGCTTGCAGGAAGCGGCGGAAGCGCCGGAGTGTGCGTGCGAGCCACCGGTGAACCCGTTCTGACCCTTTGCGCGTCCCGCGGGCGGTTCCGGGGTAGTCCGGTGTTCGTTGCATGGAGAGCATCGCTTGGAAGAGGGGGCAGTGGCGGCTGCTCTGTGTCTCGAGGCAGCCGACGTGGGCTCGTCGAAACCGTCGAAACACGGGTGTGGTTAGCCTCCATCGCCTCTGGGCTGTGGCGCCCTCGGATACGGCCGTGTCGATTATTGTAAGAGTGCCTGCGATCGGGGTCCTCGCGTACCAGGTCGTCCTCATCGTCCGACGGATACGTACTGTCCTGGATGGTCGTCACCCCTATGGCCTTCTGAAGAGCCTCGATGTCGACCTGCTCTTCCGTATTCAAATCATTCGAAGAGTTGTTCGGGTTTTTGAACACATTGATTTTTTCCTTCAATTTTCTCAGATTGGCAAAATGGAATTTGGTGTCAGACCCAGACGACGTGTTGGTGATGTCAGTCTCGCGCGAAAGCGCCGTGGTCTGAGTGCCAATCGATGAGTCGAACACCGACGCAGGGCCTTCCGATCTGGAGGGATTGAACCCTATTTCTGGACTGCTTGCCTCTGATCTCGGCATATGGCTACGGTTCAGCGCAGGTGTGACTTGCCGAATTTCCGAGGCGTGCATGTAACTCTGGTGCCTTGCAGATCCCTGGAACTCGTCGCTATAGCTGCTGTTGATACGAGACTCGCTCGGTAGAGGTGGGATCGGTCTCGCTGCCATTGAGGCATCCAGACGTTCGGCGCCTCTTGATAGCCGCTCCCGGGTAATTTTGGGAACAAAGGGTATGAACGACAGCTCGATGAAAACTGTCCCGGCAAACTCACCCTTGTCGCGTTTCAATTCGTACCACGTACAGTAGCCCTCTTTCG
Source organism: Hagleromyces aurorensis (assembly GCA_030705145.1). NCBI lineage: Eukaryota > Fungi > Ascomycota > Saccharomycetes > Saccharomycetales > Saccharomycetaceae > Hagleromyces > Hagleromyces aurorensis. The sequence continues at coordinate 72,741 of JANIWU010000015.1, read as the reverse complement.
GATCAGCCCTGATACCATTCAGCAAGTCGACCTCACAGCGGCCAATGGGAAGCGGGGCCTTCTTTTTTCTGTCGCTGTAGATCTCTACCTGCATCAATGGTCTGACGTCGGGAGTAATTTCGAACTTTTCCAGATAGTCAAAAACAGGATTTTGGCCTGCTCGTAGTAATGTTTCGCTTTCACGGGTCATGTGTGCTATTCTCAGTCGCAGCATGACATTCTGTTTGTCCAGTTTGTTCAAATTGGGGAGGTCCCGTGCCTTACTCACATAAACGCTCAGTGTTCCTTGATTGCCACTCCAAATTTCCTCAGCCATTTAACAATTATTTGACAATAGAAGATGAAAGGCTACTATGCAAATTGGCAGTCTCAGTCTTGCAGCCATCCTTTAGTGGGAATTGTTGCCTTTTGCCCTCGTTGATCAGCAATTGTATACGTTAGATTGTCAACAACACTGAAACGCATAGGCCAAAATAGAATTTTACACGTGATTTTGGGATGATCCTTTCCAGCGTAATAAATGTCAATGTGATCACTAAATACGTATGCGCTCCGAGTCCATCTTCTGCAATCCCATCTCTTTATATTAACTACTATCTTCTTCCTAAGCGGAGAAAGTTTTGATATCAACCTATGATGTGCTTGTCACTGTATGCAGGTCTTGCCCGCTTCAGATCAGGCCTTATACAATCTTATCTTAGGGAGAGTTGATATCAATGTGTAGGCTTTCCTCCATAGACCACACATGGTGGGAGCAATCATTGGATTGAATTTCTCACTCCTTAGACGATTCTCTCTTGAGCTAGTTAGAGTTCTACAGTCTGCGTATCTTGTCTCTAGTCAGAGTTAACAGATGAAACAACATATGAATTGGCCTACATTGGTAACCTTTCCACATGTGTAAAAAAGGATTAGTTTTACCTAGAACAAACCCGAGTCAATTGATGATAGAGAGTTTATGAGAAGAAGCACCATTATAATATAATTCTGATATGTTTATTATCTCTGGTACCTGCTCTTGGGCTGTGCGGAGCCTTTCGGACCCTGTGGCAACCCTTGTTTGTCCTGCCGGTCATCGTACCTCATTCTATCCGTATTCCGCCTGTCAGCATCGTAGTTGTCAGTCCTCGATCTTTTATTCTGCAAAGAATCCTTGTACCTTTTGGGTGGTCTATCCTCAAAGTCGTTGTCTCTTTTCGAACTGTAGCCCATTCTGTTCGTATTCACTGGAATTGCATTCGGGTTTCGAGTGTCGCTTCTACCAACATTCTGGCGTTCTGCATTTTTGGTTTCGGTCCGTGGAGCGCTACTGTAGCCTCTGTTGTTATTGGTAGTCCTATACTTGCCATATTCCTTGGATGAGTCGCCAGATCTCAACTGAGCTTTATTAGTTCCCTTGTTGGCAGCACTCTGAGAAGATGTCTCGGGAGGTTTATTTATACTCCTTGAACGGTCATCACTTCTGGATTTGTACGAACTAGTGTTCTTACTCTGGTGGCTTTCTTCCTTATTGGGCAAACCGTATCTCTTGCCGTACTGCGAGCTATGAGAAATATTGGATGAGCTGGATTCTGCTGACTGACTGTTATATCTGCTAGGTTTTTTGGTCGCATCTAAGGCCTTTTCGGAGTATAAATCGCTAGTATTCGACCTCTTGGATTCATTCATAATGTAGCTGGACGCACGTCTCACGTCATCTAATTTGTGAATGAAGTCTGGATTCTTAGGATTGTATACCACTGAACGTAGGGAACGTTCTAGCATTTCACATACAGACTGTCTATAATCTCTTAAGGGCAATGACCTGTTCGCTAATCTTAGATAATTTTGGCACTCCTTTTCATCACCTAAGATATCAAAAGCCTTCCTTACATCATTATTGTGCAAATAATGAATAATTTCGTCGATTGTTCGTTTCACTTTCCCTAAAGACCAAGTGTTAGTGTTGTTTTGAAGTGGCTTATCTGCAGATGGGCAACTTGGTAATTTAACAGGGGACTCAGATCTGAGGCTATTTCCAGTGGTTTTTTCATCCGTGGTTGCTTTGTTAGCGGTCTCCCTCTTCGCCTTGTTTAGCTCCAACTGCTTTCTAATTTCTATTTCTTTCTGTTCATTAGCCAACTTTGTTTCATATTCTTTTATTTCAGCCAGTTCTTTGACGAATTGATCGTTTTTCTCCTGTTCCTCCTCCGTTAACGTGAGGAATTCATGAAGTTTTAAAGAATGTTTTAATCTCGCTTTCAGGTGGCCTAGTAAAGAGTTCGTAGGCAATTTGATATCTTCTCTCTCTTCGTTGGATAAATTATTAGAGAGTCGTATGCATACAAGGTTGATCTGGTCATCTATAATGGGGAAGACTACAGAGACATGCTTCATAAACTCGATTCCGTTTCTTAGTGACATGTAATTTTTATCAGAGAGTAAATCTACAATCTGTCCCGTTATCGCATTGTACCATAAATAAACCTGTCTCACATAATTTGGATCATCCTTTCTTTCTATTCTTGACTGTTCGATTCTTTCTAAAAAGCTTGTGAAAAAGATACCTATATTCCCTGCTTCTGATCTGGTACAACTGAACAAAAGAGTTGGTAAGATATGAGAGTCAATGAACACAGAAATAACTTTACCGATTACCTCTAGATCAAATGCAGCAAAAAGGAAGTGCGACGAATATATTGCGTCTGGTGGAGAAAAAATGATACGAGGAATCAAACAAAATTGTGATAGAGCTTTGATCTTATCATTAGAAAGTGTCTCAACCCATTTGGGGGCTTTCAGTTTCAATTCAGCAATTGTTTTATTGTAAATTTTCTGATGAGAAATACAACTTACCAATATCTCCTTGATCATGTTTGAAATTGTCGTTTTCTTCTTAGTTGAAGAAGCATCTTGTAATTCTAGTTCTAACTCTGATTTTTTCTCATCATATAAAGATTTGTCAAATTGGATGTCATACAATGAAAGTCTCCAGAATAATTCAAAAAAATCTCTTGGTAATATCGTAAAATCTACGTCTTGGAATTCGGCCTTAGAAATTATATCGTCTTCAATCATATTTTCGGACTTCTTCAAATTATCGAAGTAATCTCTCCAGATATGGAATAACCAGGGAGTTGAAACATTATATTTTTTGGATAATACATCAAAAGAAAGAACCTCCTTGGCAAATTCATCTTTAGATAAATTGTGTTTGATTAGTTCGATAAAAGACCACAGCAATGTATTCATTTCGTCACATCTTGTTGACAGAATTTTGTAGTGAGCATCGAGTGTATTAGTCTCTAGATTTAATTGATTTAGCATTAAAAGTACCTCTGAAATTTCATTGTTTTTAGCAAATAACTTGATTAACTTTAATGCCACATTTTTGTTACTGTCTCTCGAGTCATAAATCAAACGCCTAGCGGCTACTCTCAATGGCTCACCTGAGTTCAAAAGTATAATATTTTTAGTGCTGACCTCGTTCAAATCTCTGATACCCCCTACTGTTGTTATCAATTCCTTTAAGATAGAAATAGCTATATTGTTTCCTTTGTGCAAAGTTTTGACCAGATAAATGATAATATTTGACAAATCCATATTCAAGCTATTCTTTGCTAGGCCCGCTATGAATACTGCCAACCTTTGAACCCACATAGTTTGGTTTAGACCGTCAGATTGCATTGCCGGTCTTGGGTATGTCAGTCTTAGAAGTAAAACATACTGAAGAACATCAAAAGCAAATTCGTTAAAGTACTGAGTTGAGGAAATTACCAATTCCGACACTTTATCGTAATTCTCTATTTGTTTAACCACAGGTGTAAGTGTGGCGAGTGGATTAGTTGATACAACATTTGCTAGATGCCTTGATTCCTTCTCAAGGGTGTCAATACTCAACGACTTCAGTATATTTTTTGCATCTCTCTCAGATTTGTTAAAACCGACTTTCAATAGTATGTTATCCCGTGCCAATTTTGTCATTAGTTCATTGTACATGAAATATCTCTTCTCAAACGGAAAAGTTTTGAGCAACGAGTAAATTTCGTCAGCGATTGTTGGGTTAGTATCCAAAAGCGGGATACAAGGTAGTATAAATTTTCTGGTGTAATCTATCCAACTTGCTAACTTTTCATCACCTACATCTAATCCTCTTGCTTGCAGATCAGCTTTACCAATACGGCATAATTTAGTAACCAGCCTCAAATCATATGCCAGGGTGGGTCCAATCAAAGATAGGTATTTATGAGAAAGTGTCACAAGTTGTTCAACTGATGATACTGACCACAGGTGCTTCTTCCAGTCCTTATAATAAAACTCAAATTCTGTTGTAATCTCCATTGAGAAATCAACAGCATGACACTTTTCTATATTGTATAATTTTGGTTTATGCGATAAAAGATCACCTTCAACACGGGTTACGAGAAGGCTGTCTGTGAGACCTGATGGAGATGAATAGGAGTGAGATTCATATAGTGGTGTAATAATAAAATCTAGAATGCGGCATAAAAGTTTTGGAAGCTCTTCGTTAACCATAAGGAATTGAGGTTGCTCCTTTAGTATGTATGTCGCCGGTATAATACCTCCGTGTGCCAATAATCTTTTAAGTAAAATGAATTTAGATGAATTTGCAAGGGTTGTACTTACATCCGTTTCCTCAACTTCGCCACTCTTCTCATCATCTGTTACATCGTTTATCGTTCTCTTTTCATTATCTTTCCCTTTGTAATGATTTTCATCATCATCAGTGGTCAACGCGGCCGCCATAGCAAGTGGGTTCTCAATACCTTTAGTAGATTCCTCCTCTAACTTTATTTCGAGATCTTTGAAGTGGCTTTGTAACTTATCTGAATTAGGATCTAGGTTGTCCCAGATAGACAAAAAGCTCACAAATCCATTTTGTATCAATATGCAACACATATCAATGTAATTTTCCGTTACCTGTTTAGACATCAAATTGAACAAAATAACATTAGTTCCGATAATGCTACCGCCCTCATTCAACTTTGAATACGTTTCAGAATCACTTTCATTGTATTTAGGCCAGAAATCCGTGCTTTTTAGCAAAGAAATGAAAAATTCATATTGATCGGTTATGAATTCACTTGAAACTTGTAATATGACATCCAAACAACGGAGTGGATCAAGTGAGAACTTTCCAGCTATGTGTGATATTTCCTCTGAATAGTAAGAAACTTTGACGAGGTTATCGGAATCGTAGTATGCTGTTAGCAGTATAATAACCAATTGAGAAAAGCCTGAGGAGCATTCGGCAATTAAGTTGAATTTCTTTAGTTCGTAACGGGATTTTTTTAGTAAATGTTTCATGAGCATTGTCTGTTGAGATGACATGAGTCTGCTCGACAACCATGAGAATTTATAAAGTTCCCTGTGGATAGAAGGGGTTCTCTTGACAACCTCAGTTAAAAACTTATTATCTATATCGGGTACTGTGGTTATAACCGAAATGAAGGACCGACCTACTAGAACATGGATGTCTCTGCTTTGATTTGCTGTGAATAATTCGATTAAATCTGCAAGCGAAGAGGCCGGTAAAAGTCTTTGCTGGCCATCATCGTCAGTTTTGGTTAATAATAGATCCATAAATAAATCTCTCAACCATTTTTCTTTGTCTTGGACACTTTCTTGTTCGTGGAACTTCGAACTTAATTCAGAGCTCTTCTTGGTCCAATTGTCCTCTATACTGGTAAGAAAATCATTATCACAGGTTGGAAATGTGATATTGTTTTTGACTAGATTATCTAGGCTTATAGCCAGTGTATTAGACATTGTATGTCTTGGATGCTTTTGTCTGAGAGACCTTATTCTTTACTGTGAACAAGATGTTTAAAAACATTCAAATCCAGATTTTTCAATTTAAACTGTGAACTACACATAGAGAAGACAACAAGAAGAGGATCTCTAAAATCATCCGGGAACCAAATGGTATGTTCAGGGTCAATAGAAATTTGCCTTTAAATGTAGTACTAACAGTATATGGTTTTTGTAGTCTGATAAACAGCGAGAAAGGCAACAGTACCAAGTTTGGAAACAAAAATATGTCGGAGTGGGTAATGAGCGAACAACTCAGGAAGAATGGACCAATAATATACATAAGGACACATACGCAAGTCTTGTAGGGCATTCGGGAATGTTGGAATATATCGCCCTAGGCAAATCTGTGTCTAAAAGAGAGGCAAAAATAGAGCTAATACGAAAAATGGCAGAAAGTGGGATCAAGAGCCCGAAGTAGGCTTCAAGGGATCATTGCATGAGCATTTGATATTCAAACATCTATGTTACATAAAGGAATATAATACATTTTAACCAATAGGTACATTAATATCGACAATTTATTTTTCAAGGCTTATGAGTTTGGCATTCCGATTCTTGTTCGGTCCCGGTAGTTTCACAGAGGGTGGCCATATTGAATTGAAACTAGCTTCAGTACGCCAAAGAAACCTTTGAGTCGGTCACAGTGACAACTTGGATTGTTCTACCATCGACAAGTGCACCGTCAAAAGTTTTTCTGACTTTCTCCAATTTTTCAATAGTAGGGTCTAGCAACCAGACGTGGGCAGTAGCAGAACCCGTTGGTAGGTCCTGTACTCGTACCTTTTCGATTTTCGTATTGGACAGTTTTTCTAGAATATTTTGAAGACTTTTTTGATTCACGCCAAGCGCCAAGTTGTAAACAGCTAGGATTTTGTTGGTAACGTCCGATGCCGTTGATATCACCAGTTGGTTAGCACCTTCTCTTGAGACGTTGAAAAGTCCCTTCCTCTGGAGCTTCTTTGGCTGGACAGTCTTTCTTTGTAATTTAGGCTTGACATCAAAGGTTTTAAGAGCCTCTTTCTGTCTAGCAGCTGCTTTCCCTGATTGCCTCAGTAGTGTGCCAATATCGTTTGCATCTACAAGTTTTCCGTTAACAACTGTATAGCCACTTTTGTTGCTGTAGTCGTCACTTGCACCTGTAGTTACCATTTTTCCGTTGACTATTTTGATCTCGGTTTTTGGCTGTTCATAATCGGAGCTTTTTCTGACAGGCTTGTTCCATTTCCTCGCAGCAGTAAATCTGTTCGCGACGTTCTTACCTTTAATGTGATAACCTTGTTTTCTTGCCACCATCTCGATAATTTTCACGCAGTCCTGATAAAATTCTACTATTAGCTACCAATTGCCCTTCTTAGATTCCTATGGACTGTGTAGCAATAACTTTGGTACTTGTTTCTGCCAAAAAGAGAGTTCTATATTGCTTTCAGCCGGGCATTCGATTTCTTAGCATGGTTTGGTCAATTATTTTTATCATATTCTACGTTTCTTATAGGGATATGTTAAGTAGATATTAGGAACAGTATACACGTACTTTTACGCGTAAACAACACCATTGGCAATCAAGAAGTATAACTGCCATAGCTATTACCAGCACCAAATGACAGAATCTAACAAATTCAATATACCAGGGTATAACCTTGTAAAGTTGCTGAAAAGGTTAGAAGATGCTACCGCAAGATTGGAAGACGTCACTGTGTACCAAGAAGCATACATACAGACCAAGATCGATGCTTCTGGGGACATTTCTAAGCTGAGCGCTGAAGATGTTTCAAAGTCCTTGTCCAATGCTACTGAGAGTCCGCTAGAGAGCAAAAATTCTAGTGAAATTTCAATCGAAGAGTCCAAATCTGTATCGTCTTTTAAGGGATTTATTTCCAAGTATGTCGACCCACTAGTAGAAGTTTCCTCCAAAATTGATCCAACAGTAGAGGAGAGTGCCAAGATGTTTAAGGCTGCATTTGAATCAGAATTGAATATATTGAAAGCTGCTTCTAAATCTAAAAAGCCTGACTACATGTCGGAGGCTTTCCAAAACGCTTTCGTCCCCGTGAACGATGCCATCTCGAAAATAAACGAACTTAAGGATCAGAATAGGACTAGCAAATACTTTCCACATTTGAATGCAATTGCAGAAGGAGCTCCACTTTTTTCATGGATTGCTGTGGAGACGCCTGTCTCTCTAATCACAGATTTCAAGGATGCCTCTCAATTCTGGACAAACCGTGTCCTCAAAGATTTCAAAGAATCGGATCCAAACTCTGTGGAATGGGTGAAGGTCTTTTTGACTATATTTGATCAAGTGAAAGAGTACATAAAAGAGTACCATACTACTGGCGTTGCTTGGAATGCTAACGGCGACGATTTTGGAAAAGAGTTCAAGCTTGTCTCGTCTGGTGATCCCTCTGCCTCTTCGGCGCAACCATCTCAGCCAAGTTCATCTGGCGGTCCACCACCACCTCCTCCTCCAGCCCCACCATCTTCTGTTTTTGAAGTGAAAGGAGATGCACCTGCTCCAACCGGCGGTATTGATGCCGTCTTTGCTGAGCTGAACCAAGGAGAAAACATCACCAAGGGTCTCAAGAAGGTGGATAAATCACAACAAACCCATAAGAACCCAGAATTAAGAGCATCTTCCACAGTTCCTGCTTCTTCAGATGACTCTAAGGCACCCCCACCAAAACCTAAAAAGCCATCCTCTTTGAAGACCAAGAAACCACCTAAAAAGGAATTGGTCGGAAACAAATGGTTTGTTGAGAACTATGAAAATGAATCTGAACCTATCGTGATTGAAGCCAACAAGGATGAATCAGTTTTCATTGGAAAGTGCTCCAACACCCTCATTCAAGTGAAAGGTAAAGCTAATGCGATTTCAATGAATGAATGTGATGGCAGTAGTGTTGTTCTGGAGTCTAGTATCTCAGGTCTCGAATTAATCAAGTGTGTGAAGTTTGGAGTGCAGGTCGAAAAGTCCTTACCTCAGATAACTTTGGACCAATGTGATGGCGGTAACATATATTTATCCAAGGAGTCGTTGGACACCGAACTTTACACATCGAGCTCTACTGCTGTTAATGTGAACTTCCCAGTAGGTGAAGAAGGTGACTTTGTTGAGTTCCCAATTCCAGAACAGTTGAAGCATTCTTTTGCTAACGGAAAACTGAACACATCAGTGTATGAACATGCTGGTTAATCCGTTAATTGTTCGTAACATATATGTATGTCTATTTACAGTTGTTATCTTGGCGGCTAAATGACTACCTGGATGTAGATGTACGTACGGTAAGAATGAAAGAATAGTTTCAAATCAAATACTAAAGCTAATGGCGCTAACTTCTTGGTTACACTTATTTTCCTCTTCTAACGTAGTACATGTATGCACGTTCATGCACTGGGAGATCGAATGGAGATATCACCTCTGAATGCCCTGGACGAGCAACTGGGTCTCTTAAATATATGGCATGGCATGTTTTGAATGATATTTCAATGTGGTGAGGAAGAATTGCGAATGGTGCCAAGAAAGGTCTTGGTTTCCATGGCGTAAAGAAAGGCTTTTTGGGATTCTCGCGACCATACAGATGCTTTTGCCATGGCAGGTTAATGGCTTCTTGTGCTTTTTTCTCATTTTCCACTAATTCCTTGGGATTGATTTTTTCATGGGGAACCAATTTATTTGCCCATAGAGAATCATAAGGGATCTTTACCGCATTCTGATCTCCCTTCAAAGCTTCATAGTACTTTCTTACCGAAACGCTGTATAACTTTGAAAGCTCTGCTAAATTCTTTTTACCGGCCCTTATAGCCAGTTTATCTACATCTTTCATTTTCTTCTTCATTTCTTCAGAAGGACTCAATAATTCAGATATAATTGCTGCTGTCTTTTCATTAGATGCTCCTTTTAACTTTTTTGGTGATACATCTTCCGATTTGGCAAAATTGTTGTAGCATTCCAGTGCAAGTCCAGCAAGCTTAGGGTCCTTATCAACTACGGCTTTAAAATCCTCCACTGTTAAATCTTTGGGCTCTTTATTTGTACTATTTACAAATCCAATAATCCTAGTCAGAAGATCTTTGGGTGCGCAGCTCCGCAGTTCATCCATCTCTGTTGCTTCTAGGGTATCGTTGTATTGCTTCAAAAAGACGAGAAACTTTTGTTTCTTGGGCGAGTCTTCAGGCATTGCCCGGTACTTTTCCATTTTAGCTTCCCATACTTCCTTTGGCGAACTTCTTGCCTCCTTTACATATTTGTTCCACAACATGATTTGAGTTCTATCAACTTTCAACGCTTCCTCTATACTTGGTTTCTTAGCTCCTAACGCTTCCAGCACTTTTTCTGGTTTTACATGAAATAAGTCGCCCGGTTTCAGTGTAAATCCAGGATGTATAATTTTAACGCCATTGACATACACGTTGCCGTGAAGAATAAACTGACGTGCTTGACGAATTGAAGAGGCAAACATTGCTCTAAAAACTGCAAAATCCAGTCTTTTTTCTAGTACCGCATACGTCTGCAACAGAAAAGGAGTTTCGCGGACCTGTCCTCCTCGTAAGGAAGCGTCTAATTGCGCTACAGAGTCTAGTTTGGGATTGAAAACTGTCTGCCATCTGCTCTCAGTTAGGTGTTCACCATGGTATGCACGTGTCTCTTGCTTAGAGGTCCATTTCTGCTGGTACAATGTCTTTGACCTGAAGTCAACCTGACCTTTTTTGTACAGATTGAACAGGTTATACTTGTTAAAACTCGCACGAATGCGGCCTCTTGTCAGAGATTTGAGCAGCGTAGCCTTCCTCGGCATATTGGAATATCAATTGTCCGTGATATGTCGGAGTAGTGAGCAGTCTCGCACGATCTCTGGGGAAATCAACGAATTACTCTGTAATAAAACATCCTGTTTTATTTGAAATTTTTCCCGTGATAATTGAATATATTCGTGTGTAGTGATGTTTTGTAAAGATCAGAGGTCCGTGCAATGATCATCTAGCGTTACAAAGAATGAAACTGGACATAGTAGAGTTGGCTTATCGGTTAGCTAGTGAAATAGATAACCCAATTGCGTTAAAAACTTTAACTTATGCATTATGAAGGCTGAATGGAATGTCGTAGACGAAATTCGGTTATTTCGATGGGTAGCACAATTCAAGCCAGCGGGAATCAACAAGCATTTTAACATGATATGCCTGCTCGAGAGGCTTAACAATCCTGATAAGTACCCTATCACATTGCTACAGAAGGAGCAACCAAATTCAAGCAAAAATTTTACTGCAGAGGATGTTTGGGAGAAATTGGCAATATATTACAATTTAGAAGAGGCAGATCATGTAGAGGACAAAGGTAGAAAAACTCTCGGGGGAGACGCAACAGGTGATTCTAAGGAGTTCGATTTACCTTGGGATGGATATGGTGATTTGATAATTCGAAATGCTAAGCATGGAGGTGAAGAAGGGACGGATGACGATAATGTCAGGGGAGACAACTCAGTAGAACCTGACTCCCAAGAACGGTCAGCATCTGTTTCCCAGGAACCGCAGTCAGGGACGGAAGATACCAAACTGACAACAGATTCAGGAAGGGAAACAACTGCAGAATCTCTTGAGACGCCTGAAGCCAATAAAGAAAACAGTGGAGATCTGGAGGGTTCTGAAGTACCGAACAGTGATACAGAACAAACTGGCAGTACAGCTGAACCTGAACAAGCTTTGGAACAGCCTGAAAATGAGGAAAAAACGGACATCCCAAATCAAGGTGAGCCAACCGGTGAAAAAGAGCTATCTGAAAAGGAGGGGGTCAAAGAGGAAATAGTTGAAGCAGATCTGAAAGAGGAAGACATACCAAAGAAGCCTGTTACTACACCAGAGAGCGTAGTCAAGTCACAGTCCCCTGAAAAGGGTAATAATAGCACAAAAACGAGGATTTCACGGCTTCGAAAATCAACACGGCTGCAAGTCAAGCACGACGATGAAAACGATGGTGCTGTGGTCGAAGAAAACAAGGAGCCTGAAGCTGATAAAGAGAGCACCGGTGACGAGAACAGGTTGAGAGCTGAAGGCGACAGCAATTCTGGGTCCGAGCTGAAAGGCCAAGCCAAGTCAGCCGATGAAGATATCCCCAAGACTACGGAAGAGGAAGCGGCTGAGCGCCAAGGTAGGAGCGAAGACGCAGTGGCCGAAGCGGATGATAAGAAGAATATACAGCCGCTTGCAAAGCGCACAAGAAACTCGTCTACTTCTGCACCGTCTGTGCCTGTTGCTGCTACTGCTGCACCGGCCGCATCGACCAGCAAAGCGGAGACATCGCCAAAGCGCAAGAAACGCAAAACTGACGCCGTGTCGCAGGCTCCCACGCGGGTTTCGAGCAGGCTACGGAAACGGAAGTAGATACGGTGTGCTCCCGGTTATTTTACCACCTCTAGCATGGTCAGAAGTTGGCAATAAGGGTGAGTATGGCAACTGAATACAAGTCGTGTAATGACAATTGATCAGCGATTTCTGCGGTCACTGGCGAGGTGGCGATCAATGGTTTGATAGATGGTTAGCGATAAGATCGTACGGGTGCGAACATGCTCGAGCTCCTTGATGATTTTATCTTTGGTCTCTATTTTTCGGTATTCATTCTCTGACCAAGGGGGGTTAGTGCGCTATTGTCTTAGCCGGTCACAGTTACGTCGATCACAGTTACGTCGGTTTCCAATCAGCTCTAGAAAAGCCAGAAAGACGTCAAAGCAGCTCGGATAAGGAATGGGTCACACTCGCAATGGCATTGTTGCGCGCTGGAATGCCCGGAGTTTGCAGATGCCAGGGTCTCAACTGTGCCTACTGCTGGCCGGTCAGGACCGCCTAGCGGCGACTATATTGGTCGAACGACCCCGGGGGACTGGCGATGTTATCTATGTAGCATATACACAGCGCCCATACAGGCGTCAGACTATAGAACGTAGCAATTCAACGTGCGGCACGGCGCCACACAGTTTGCGATCCGGACGTCTAGTTGACCTTCAACAACTCCACATCGAAAATCAAAGTGGCGTTTGGAGGGATCAAGCCTGGGAAGCCACGCTCCTTGTAGGCGTATGGGCCTGGAATGGTGAGTCTGGCCTTCTCGCCGACAGACAACTTTGGGATGGCGACGTCCCAGCCCTTGATGACCTGGCCGACGCCGATGTTGCACTGGAAGGGAGAGCCTCTGTCGACGGAGGAGTCGAACTTCTGGCCGTTCTCTAGTGTGCCGGTGTAGTGGATGGTGACGAGATCACCGGCCTTTGGGAAGGTCTTGCCATCGCCTGGGGACAATCTGTCGATCTTGACGTTTCCTTCGATAACTTCGGACATTCTCTGGGATGGGGGCTCTGTGGGTGCTCTGTGGGTGCAAAAGCGTGCTGTAGATACGATTGGGTGGTCTAGCTGCAGTTGTGTAGGCTGGCAGCACCGTCAGGGACCCTCTGTCTCTGGGTGGTGGTGTTGTTGTAGTTGGAGCAGGCCTGGTGGCACTGGCTTGCAGGAAGCAGTTTGCGTCGCAGGGGCGGCGCTGCGACGAAAACAATTTTTCAGAACACGTGGTTTTTTCTGTGGGCTCTGGGCGCAGGCCGCTGGCCGCTGGGAACGACGCGCGCCGCGCGATGGCTCGTAACGGGGGCCGACGGCCCCGTTTACGAGCTGCGAGCGGCAAACAACGAGCAACGAGCGCTAGCTTGGCAGCCCGAGCCCCGCAGCCTCTGTGTGTCGATTCGGTGCGCTCGTGGAAGGCTTCGACCGTCGATCTTGACCCGTAGATCCTCGCCGCTCCAGGCAACGGACCGACGGACGTCATCGCGAGCGGCGCGAGCGCCGCGGTCGCCGGCAACGGGTGAACAGAAAACGGGCAGGACCACCGGAGTCGCCTGGACTCACGTTGAAGAAAAGAGTCACACAATGGCTCCGGTATCGGTGGGTCTGCCGGCCGTCCGGCGTCGCTGCGATAGGGTGCCCAGGTGGCGATTGCGCTCAAAATGCTCTTAAACATGCCAAGAGCGCCAGTGCTTGGTCCCAGAGCAAACAAGTGGGATCATCCAATTTCCACTCCTCTCGTCTCGCCCCCTGCGCTCAGGCACGTATAGAACGCCTCCCACACAGCGCCGGTACCCCGCTGGGGGGTGTGACCACTTATCGGATCATTGTTCTTCCAGAACAGGCCAAGGTGCGGGTTCTGGAAGCCATGACCAGCACTGTCCGCGGCTGTAGGGGGGTCTCCAACGCTGCGAAGGCTCGAGACAATAGCTGACAAAGGGCTGGCGGCGTGCGGACTGCCGCATTGGGGGGTCATTCGCGGCTCGCCACGCTGTTCTCTGCACACAATAGCGAGTCACAATCCGGGCGGCGTTTCTTTTTTGCAAACCCTGGCGCGAGGAAACACTGGGCCGTACGGGAGGAAACGCTGGGCGGGTGTGGGAGTCGCCCAGCAACGGTCCCCGCTATCGAAAAACCGGGAGAACTCGGGCTCTGACGTCTGGTAACGCCTGGGGCGGTCTGGCAGCGGAGTTGTCATTCTCCGAGCCTGTGCGGCTGTCTCTGGCGGCTCCGCACGGCTCTGCGCGGCCTGCTAGTGGCGTTGTCGTTTCCCAACGTGTGCGGCTGTCTCTGGCGATGGGTCTTCCAGCTCAGTTATCGTTCCTCGAGTGCGTGCCTGTCTCTGGCGGCTCCAGGTGTCTCCATGCCATCCCCATAGCGCTGATATCTCCTTATCGCTGCGCACTGGGCGCTAGCGTGACGTGTGCCAGCGGTTGCGATGCGCAGCGCCCAGATGTGGCGCGATGTTCCGCAAACGGAAACTGCCAAAGATCGCGACAATAGAACGATTGCCGCCAACGGCCCCTTAGGCCTGCCTCAGTCCGGTTTTGACCCGCTCTCGATCCACCTTCGCTGTCCCAGCATGCCCTCAACCTGCCCTTGGCTAGAGATGCCACGGCAGCTCGATCCTCAAACCATTGGTATATAAACCGGGCCAAATCCTGCTTCTGAGCTGCTCTTTCCGTTCACATTTGCTCCCAGACCTACCACACCAGCAAGTTAGCGTCCCACACCGACACTAATCGCAACCACAAACAATCGCAACCAGACATCCAACCAGACATCCACCCAAAATGACCGTTTCCAAATTGTTCACGCTCTTCGCACTCTTCACGGGCGCCGTCGTCGCCGTTCTCTCGCCACCCTTCTACATCAAGTTCAACGAGTCCGACATCGCGCTGATCAAGGACGAGTACTACAAGGAGAACCACGCCGAGCTCACGGCCAACATCTCCGGGCCGCTGCCCCTGTTGTTGCAGCCGGACGGCTCGCTGCAGCTTCGCGAGGCCGACCTGGCCGCACAGGCCGAGGCAACGCTCTTCCACCTGGGCGAGCAGGGCCAGCTGTACCTCGAGGGCAAGGCGCCGGGGGGTGCCCGCGGCGTCGCCAAGCGCGAGCTCCACGACTTCGACATCGTGCAGAAGAGCATCTTCACCTTCGGCATCGACAGCTGGAACATCAACTGGAGCGGGCCCAACCTGTCGCTGAGCTTCGGGCCCCTGATCTCCTTCGGCGGCAAGGGCGGCAAGGAAAAGGGCCAGGGCAAGGACGCCGCTAAGGCCTCTGCGCCCTCGGTTGTGCTACAGGCGGTCACTCCGGACGGCAAGCCTGTCTCGCGCCAGTACCTGCAGCGCGAGGTCGTGCAGAGCGGCGACGGCCAGGTGGAGGCCGGCCACTCGACTGCTGCCGTGTCAGCCACGTACCACGGCGCGGCCGCCGCCCGCCACATGCCGCTCGCCGGCGCCGTCGGCGCGCTCGCCGCGTTGCTGGTCTAGGCGTGCCGCCTCCACGAGCGCCTGCGATGCTATTGCAGGCAGCCCCTGCGCACGCCGCCGCCTGTACCTACGTACGTACCAGCGCTATAATGTAGTAATTTAATCAATGACGCTAGGGTAACCCCTGCCTCTCGGATTCCAGTTCTGGAGTCCGTTTCGCGTGCGCGGGTTTCGCGCGCCCGTGCACCCGCGACCCGCCTGTGCCAGGAAAACACGTGCCCACGGCAGCGGCGCGCCACCGCCGCCGGCCGTGCGACGCAGCCCGCTGCAGCCCGTGCCGTTGCCATGACCGAAGCGGGCCCAGAACGCCTGCGCGTCTCAGACACAATAGCTGGGGGTGTCCCACCGGCCCGTTACCCGGTGCGGCAGCTCCGGCCTCCGCGCGTCTCCGCGGCCGCTTCGCGCCCGCTTTGGGCCTGCTGCTGAGCGTGCTGCGCGTGCTGCTGAGCGTTTTCGCTCTCGCCGCCGCGGTCTGGACTCTCCAACACGATAAACGCGAGCTGTGTTTTTGTCAACATAGCGGCATTAACAGGTTCCTTTTGCACTGCGCTTACTTTTTTAGCTGGAACACCCAACAATCGCCGCAGACCCGCACGCACCTGTAGCACCGTCCGCCCGCAAGGGAGATAAGTAATCGTCCCAGAAGCTGGGCCCAAGGCCAGAACGGGAAGTCATAGCAGGAAATGAGCAGGGGCCTTCTGTTTCCGGAACAGGGAGTTGCGGTAAAACAGGATCACTGGTGAGCGCAGAGACCGCAGAGAGCGCACAAGGTTGCACGGATGCGCACCGTTGTGCACAGTTTTTGCCTGATTCTGTAAATACATCAAAAGCATCAGGCTGGAAAATCTCCCGCTTCAGAATGGCCAAGACGCGACTGCAGCCCCAGCTCGCCCAGACAGGCAGTGTCTCCAAATGGCCTTTCCACACTAAGACACAGCGACTGTATATCCCAAGGAAGCAACATCAACAAATTTTTTCCTGCTGGAGCGTCTGCAGCGTATCTTTGTGCGCCGGTGCGCGCTGCGTGCAGCGCGCTGCAACGCGGCCGCGGCAGTGCACAAAAAATTGGTATATAAGCAGGCCCAAACGGCCATTCTGTCCCACTGTTCGTCCTCCCCTTTGGTTCGCAGCTCCCCAGATTACAAGAAGTCAATTCCCATAATCCCCAGAGTTTCCTTAAACTAGTCAATCGCTTAACATCCAGAAATGCAATTCTCCGTCGTCGCTCTAGCTTTCGCTGCTTCCACCGTCTTGGCTGCTGACGCCATCTCTCAGATCAACGATGGTCAGATCCAGGCCACCAAGCCAGCTACCACCGCTCCAGCCACCAGCGCTCCAGCTACCACTGCTCCAGCTACCACTGCTCCAGCTACAACCGCTCCAAAGAACTCTACCGTCGTCATCACCCAGACCCACAACGCCGCCAACAACTTGGTCGGCGGTGCTGCCGTCGCTGGTATCGTCGCTGCCGGTGCTTTGTTGATCTAAGCGGGTCGCCAGGCGCTGCTGCCGTGCTGGGGATTCGGAGAACCTCCGCGGGCGTGCATGAGATGCTACGCATCGGAGGGAAACTCTATTTTTTCAATAAAAAATTATATTTCTAAATATCTCAATTTAATAATTTTGGAATTTTGGTTCGTTACTGACGCTGTTGGGGGTGCTGTCGCGGGCGAGTGCTGTCGCGGGCGAGTGCTGTCGCGGGCGAGTGCTGTCGCGGGCGAGTGCTCTCGTCTCAGTCGCGTAGCGCGCCTCGTGGCGCTTGCCCCGCGCTCTTCCTTTCGCCTGCTCTTCACCCGCTCATATGCATTGATATCTCGTCTATACACAGCTATACATCGGCCCGCCCCAGCACCTGCCACTCCTCGACGGGCCCGACGCAGTTGACCACCTTGAACGTCCCCGGGACGCTCCACGAGAGCGCGGGGCTCCGGTCGAACGCCCACGACGCCTGCTCGTCGCGGCTGCCGCCCTCGCGCCTGCGCAGCTGCACGCCCAGCGCGTCCTCCAGCCGCTGCTGGACGATGTGCACGTACGCCGAGCTCATCGGCGTCACGTCCGCGTACAGCAGCGAGACGTGCGGGCGGAACTCCTCGGCGACCCACTGCGACGCCCGCGCGCTGCGCGACGTCTCGTCTATCTCCACATAAAGCTCCCGCATGATCTGCGCTATGCTGTACAGGTACTTGTTGTGCGAGCATTCGAGCACAACCTTCTTGAAGTACGACTTGCCCACGCTGCAGCCCTGAAACCGGACCAGCGACGCCTCCTCGTCGCCGGCGGACTTGAGCGCCTTGAGGCGCGGGCGGATCGCCTGCATGGCTGCGACACACGACGTCAGAATCTTGTTGATCTCGTCGGCGTTCGTGCACACCAGGTTGGTGCTTATGGTGATGTGTGGCTCGAATATCGGCGAGTTTGGAAACACCGTCTGCAGCGACTGAATCAGCGTATGCAGCGCTTCGTAGGCCGCTGTTCCTACTTGCGGGCAAAACCACAGCGAAACTCCCATCTCTGCGTCTGTTTCCTTACGCTTGGTCCTCGTCCTGAACTATCGGCTCATCTTGGGCTAAAGGTGCTTCTTGAACTCGCCTGTATAGAAACTCTGGAAGCAGGAAATGGTCACGTGACATATATATTACGCCCGTCAAACTGAGATTGCAGTATAGGACCGCCAGCAAGGGGAGGGCAATTGAGCCCATCATTGGCCGTCTGTATTGACATGCCTTGAATTTGGGGGCAGCTGTTTGAGTTATTAATGGTTGAAGAAGAACGCAGCGCTGAGAGTCAGTTCGGGCAAATATATCTGCCACGGCAACAGAAAGTGTATGGTAAAAAAAGATAGTGCCATAACTATTTGGAAGTAAAAATGATGAATTTAGACAAAGAAAAGGTCCAGAGGGACTTGGTAATCTTTGAATTAGCCTGTGCCGAGCGTTGGAAGAATATAAGCCAATTTTTGGTGCACAGAGCCACATAATGGCCGGTCCTCGTTGAATCGCTTGCTGCGTTGATTTTCTATAATTTATCTAGAGAGTTGTGACTAGAGTGAGACTTGTAAATAAACTTAAATTTAGTTATGGCTATAAATTAAATAATTGTATTTTGTATTTGTTTTTTTATGCCTATCTTACCATATCGCAACTGAGCCAAACAAAACATAAAAAAATAAGCCTACCTCTTAAAAAAAACAACAATTTCAGTCAAACTATATTAATTCAAAATAATTCTCTAATCATTAGTCTGCACTAGTAGAGCTTTTAATAGTGTGGCAAGAGTTGTATTTTATTTACAGGGGAGACTACTCAATGCCAGGTATAAAAAGTAAATCATTAGACTCACGTCGCAAACTTGTCGCTGCATTTGAATTGAATTATGATCTCAAGTTCTTTGAAACCTACACAATCAGACTTTAATGTAACCCTTCTCTATTTAAAATAAATTAGCACATTGTAGGACTTTACCAACCTTCTTTTTGAGGGAGCAGAGGACGTCCTAGCTAAGGCTGGGTTGTGAGACCACTACACATTGTGTTAAGAGAATACCTATTTATGACACAATTGATACATTTCACCCAAAAGGGGAATTCTATGAGAGAACAAATATGCTTTATATCTGCTCTATTCGCTGTATCTACA
Source organism: Hagleromyces aurorensis (assembly GCA_030705145.1). Classification (NCBI taxonomy): domain Eukaryota; kingdom Fungi; phylum Ascomycota; class Saccharomycetes; order Saccharomycetales; family Saccharomycetaceae; genus Hagleromyces; species Hagleromyces aurorensis. The sequence goes on along the minus strand of JANIWU010000015.1, from coordinate 53,480 downwards.
GCAACTTATACAGAGTATCGTACAAAACGAGTTTAGAGCCCATATAGAGCATGTGATTTTTGCAGGCTAAATGCCTGTGGCCTGCTCCAGTGCTGCTCAAGTTTAAATTACCGATGGACTTCACAGTGACTTCGAAACCGCCAATTCCAGAGAGCAACCATAAGCAGGTATCTTCAACTCTATAGCAGTTTTACATCAACAAAACACAGGCTACATTACTATGGTTTCTACTCCAGAACTCAAAAAATACGTCGAAAAGAAGGTTCTTCTGCAATTGAACGGATCCAGAAAAATTGCTGGTGTGCTGCGAGGCTACGACGCCTTTCTAAATGTGGTGATAGACGATGCTATAGAAATCACTTCAGATGGCTCCAAACTGCCCCTGGGGATGCAGACAGTCGTGAGGGGTAATTCGATCGTATCAGTGGAAGCTTTAGACACTGTCGTATGATACAGCAAAGAGGGGTCAAAGATGCCTCCAATTGTAATATATACTTTAAAAAGATAACTAGAGTCATTTTCTGATTTGCATCTCCACACCAGCATATTTGTAGCCGCATTTCTCATAAAATTTGGTGTTCTCAGGACTGCAGTCCAAGATGATCTTGTAGCAGCCAGCCTGCAGCCCAACTTCTGTCAGATGTTCTATAAGGGCCTTTCCCAATTTTTTACCCTGGTGATTCTCTGAAACAGCGATATCTTCAATGTGGCCACATTTGCTGCATTCGTGGATGAGCTTTTGCTCCAGCAGTATATTCCCCGTGGCTGCCACGCTGCCGTCCGTTTCGTCAATAATCACAGTAGGGTTGTACATGTGCGTTGATCCGTCGAGTTTGACTGAGTTCCAGTGATCCACAGTCTTCTCAAACTGGTCTCTCGATATGTTGCCCACAGTGGTCAGAACTTTGAGAGTCGATAGTACCCCTTCATAGTCGCCCTTTTCAACACGACGGATTATGTATCCACTTGGAAGATCTCCCATATTATCCCACAATATAATTAACGTTAGAACAAGTTTGAACACTTCTGAAGCAGGGGACCTTCTCAATTCTACAAAGTTTAAAACCTTCACCTCTCACGTTTATATACATAGTAAGATACTTACGAGAAACATCTATAAGTCACGTGGGATATGTGATTTTGATTGTAATTAATGTATGAACCGGCAGGACGTGAACCGTCCTGATGACTGTACTCCGCTCGACTCCATTGTAATACAATGAAAAACCCAGGGGATTTCCGTAGGACAATTTTAAGAATATTAAGAACTATTTCACGCCGTACCCGCTGAGGACAGTGCTTTTGGTAAATGCTTCTGCCGCATGAATTTGAGCAGATTCACCAGGGGAACGTCACTGTTGTGAATTTGTCTTGCAAGGTCCCCAGCAGTATCCCCGAAAAACTTGAAATGTGAATACTGGAGAATTCCTTGTAGGAAATCTTCAAGCAGAAGCGTCGGCAGCTCGTGATAATAATTCGATATGACGAAAATGTCCAACAATTCCAAACCGATGCCGTCATTGCCGTGGTTGAACAAGCAGTTCGTTATAGTGTATAAAATGAGCGGCCTAATAAAATCCTGGAAAATGTCCTGCATTCCCAGGGTGTGCTTTAAATGGTAATAGAGGGCGTCATAACGCTCCTGCATTTTTGTTTCGATTACAGCGCTCAGTTGAGAGCCACATCTTTTGTTCAGCCAAGGAACATTTTCAGATATATTCTGGTAGATCTGCATCGCAAGGTCGCGGTTATAGACACATCCAACAATGGCTTGGTACAGAGCACCTTTCACCAGAGTTGGGCTCCTGTACCGGTAGAGCGACAGTTGGTATATGTCCAAACGCATATCACTTGGAAGTCCAAACCAATAAAGCCCCTCCTTTCGTAATTTTAACAGTAGAATTGAATAATCGATCTTGGCTTCTCTGATCTCGTCCCATTTTTCGTTCCTTATTTGTTCGCCTCTCAAAAGACTTCGATTTTCATGCTTCAAACGTTTCATTTCTCTCTTGGTGTTGTCTATCAGTGAATCTGAGTTTTTCAAATTGTGCAACATTGATAACGACTCCCGATGCTCAGATATCCTCTTGTTATTGTCCTGTATCAGTGACTCGACGCTCAAATTCTGTTGCATTCTGGACCGCAAGTCCGGCTCAAATATATCCTGGTCCATGTTAGGCGTGAGACCGTCTAGCGAGGCTGCTGACGATGTCAGCGAAAACATTGTTGATCTGTTACTGCTACTACCTAGGGATGTGCTCGAAACAGCACCTTTCGGCTGTTGGGTTGTAAGGTTGGCTTGGTTTCCTATCACAGGAACGTTGTACGAGATGAAATCACCCTCCTTATCGACTGTAAGGTCCAGCGTGGTTGACCAGTCGATGTTCGTCTCGTTTTTTGTATTTTGCAGGTCTTTTCGGCTTACTCTGTGCCTCGCCTTGAACAGCTTGGCACTAGGAGAAACGTATCCCATCATGTCGCCTGAGATATAAATATTTTTCTCCTGGCGGTGATATACTTACAGCCGCACTCTTCGCACTTGTAAAGGCACAAATGCGGGTGAGATCTCACTTTTAGCTTGTAAATCGTGGCACTCGCAGCTTATGGATTAACTACGGTGCTGTGGCCACTTTGCAAACTCAATTTCCGCCCTTAGGCAATCCAGTGTATATATATGCAAATCTTGATGTTTAATGCAGCAGGGTCCTTGCAGTATGCGTTCCAAATTGACTTTTCGAAGTTTCTAGTGCGGAAGAAGGATTTGCCCAGCATTTAATTAAATATCCCCGGCGATCGGCCTTACTTATATATACACGCCGCGTAACGCGAAAAAAAAGCCAGCACTGTAATTAATATAAGTAAAACGTAAATAGCCCAACACGAAGATGTCCGCAAAATGAAATACGCACATAGATCATTATGAGAACCCGTGCAGAGTCTTCTTTTTTTTCGATCAGCTACAGACGTATGCAAATGCATGCCTCTGGCTCTGCAGCGAGGGGTCTTCTGGATTCCATCGGGTTAGGGATTTCTATTTGCTGCTGCCGTATCTGGAGCGAAAGACCAGCACGCAGGCAAACTGGAAGTCTTTCCAAGAAGCTGCCTAAAGGAATACCAGCCTGAGCGGTATAAAGAAAGTGGGTAAATACACCGAAATAAGGTTCCATTTATCTTTGTCTTCCATACCGAGTCCGCCCTGTGTCGTAGGATAATACCCACGCGTGTATATGGTGTACATGCAGATAAAGGTCGTAAACGATGCGTTGATTCCATACAATTTCAACCAATAACTGAGAGACTTGCCGAACAACGGTCTGTCAACTTGCACCACGGTGTGATCGTGGACCTCCACGGGCTTGCGAGACTTGTGCAGCTCAATGGCAAAATAGAAGAAGAGTGGCAATTGGAACAGCAGCTCAATGGCAACGAATAGTTTTAGCCATCCAGGACGCTCCCGCAACAGAAAATCATGGTTAATCTGGATGTGATAGTCCACAATCTTTTGAATGAACGCAACATTCGTCTGAATCACCACTGAGGAGTCAATGAACAGTGTGATGGGAATATGGATGATGAAATAGTAGTAATAAAATGTGCGTTCATAGTTGCCCAACATTGTTATGGATAGTTAATATTCTTTTTTCGCTCTTTTTTGTTAGAGGTCTGTACGAGTGTTCTAATGTGTCGTGCTCTTTTAAATTAATTAATATAAATTGTGCCAAAGTACGTCACTTCAAAAGTATTGCAAGAAGATAGAACCTGAAACGGATCATTTCTGGAACAGTAACTGAACATATATTTTCTTGAGTTTTAAGTACAGGCCCTCAGAAAGTTTTTATTCTTTTTTGTTAAGAACCAACTACTTGATAGTAGGACCACCGTCTAAACCGTTAAATGGAAAAGGTACCATTCTTGGCAGATATTATACAGGCGCGTCTAAATACTTAGTATTATGTACATGATTAAATAATTCCTACATATGAGTTATCAGTTCTCCTTGTCGCCTTTTATCTTCTTGAAAGTATTACTGATGAAGTTCTCCAGCTTACCCAATGCTGATGGGTTATCAGGGTTGGTGGTTGCCGTTGATCCAGATGTGCTACTACCAGTCGCAGACTGTGCATTGTTGTTTATAATCGTTCTTCTTGCTGTGGTATCGTTGGTAACGTCAGCCAAAGCCTCCCACAAGCATTTTTCTGCTTGCGACTGTGGTGACTTTATAGCTATCTTGTATTGAACCTTCATCTCACCACGGGATCCGTTTGGCCGTGGTACACCCTTGTTTGGAATCGAGATGACCTGGTGGTACTGCGTTCCCGGCTGAACTTTCAGGCGAATCTGCTCACCATCAACAGTGGGGATCGTCACGGTCCCACCAAGGGCTGCGGTTGTGATTGAAATGTCCTTCTCGTGCCATATATCATATTTGTTTTTAATGACAAACCTAGAGTCGGATTCAACCCTGATTCTCACCAAGAGATCTCCCCTCGTCATTTTAACCGAATTGCGCAACTCTGGATCTACAGCGAGATGAGGGTACGAGCCCTGGCCTGGTATACGGACAACATCTCCATCCTGCAGCCCCTGGGGTAAGTCAATATCAATAGATTTTGAGGAGTTCCACTGTACACCGTCACCATGGCATGTTGAACAGGTGTCTTCTGGCTTTAGAATGGTTCCTTCGCCTCCACATGTCCCACATGTTGACGCCATCTGAAAACCGGCTCTGACATGGACCTGGGTTCCTGTTCCATGACATGTCGGACAAGTACTTCTCTTGGCACCAGTCTTTAAACCGGAGCCCGAACATGTATTACATTCATCAAGCACACGATATTTCAGTTTAACATTTGCTGTACCAAACACAGCATCCTTAAAACTCAGCTTGTGTTCGACTTTGATAGAGTCTCCCTTATACTCAGTGTACATGTTTGATCTTCCTGACCTACCACCTCCAAGACCAGCTCCACCACCAAAAGCTGCACCAAACAGATCTTCAAAATTAATTCCGCCGAAGTTTCCAAATCCTCCTGTTGAGAAATCATGATACTGAGCACCACCTGCGCCAAAACCGCCGAACCCGCCAGGACCACCGGATCCTGCGTTTGCACCAAATGCTGCAGCTCCAAATTGGTCGTATTGTTGTTTTTTAGATTCATCCGACAGAATCTCGTATGCATTTTGTAAATCGTGAAATTTCTTTTCGGCGTTTGGCTCTTTATTGATGTCTGGATGGTACTTTTTGGCAAGTTTATAGTATGCCTTTTTAATTTCCGACTGCGAAGAGTCTTTCTTCACTCCCAAAGTTTTATATGGATCTGGAAAGCTTTCCTGAAAGCGAATACCTGTGCTGTGGAACGCTCTGGTGCCATTACAAGCTCCAGAAGTAATTACTCTCGAGACAACAGACGCTCTAGAGAGTCTCTGCATCATCATATCGTCTTCAAACCACTCAAATTAAACTGTCTATCCAACGTGTTTGAACAAGTCGAGTTCTTTATCAAATGATCCAAAAAGCTGTTGGTCTTTCGCTGTCTCTTGTGCTTGCTGGTTTTATAGGAATAGCATTTCATCGATTATTTCTTGATGCTTCTAATATCTTCCTGAAAATTAACTCACGTGATACAACATTTCAAACTCCGGTGCCGAAGAAGTACAGCGTAGTAGCCAGGGTCCTATGCCAGCTCCCGGATTGTCGTAGATTTGATAGGCTTCAAACTTCAAATTTGACCGATAGCTGTTCTCCCAATAGTCTTTTAGACTGTCTACCTAGAAGCTCGGTAGCAGATTTTATATCTGTAACGGCACATTCTCTCTATTACAATCATAAAAGCATATTGAGAATTTTCTGGAATTCACAGTCTTAAAACTAATTCTAAGTCTAGCTATTATGAATTACCGTAATATATATGCAATAGAGACAAGTCCTTTTCAATTTTGGCAACCTTTTTTGAACTTTTTTATTTGCCTTCAAATCTCCCAGAAAGAAGACCTGAAAAATTACAGAACAATATCTGAGCCTTTCCAAAATATTTAGGAATACTTTCTGAAGCAGAATGACAAACTGCAAGCCCTTAATCTCAGACGTCCGCTCACTACACAGTGATATATTCTCATTGTTAGAAGCACGTGATATTTAAAGGTTTATGTTGAATATTCGCGATGTGCTGAGCAGATACCGATACTTCACCCCAGAAAGATATTACCATGCAACACCACAATGGCAAGTTCATGCCATGATGAAATTTTTTCACTTCTGAGGCAATAAATGAGCAGTCCTATTTGCAATAAATGAGTAGTTCTACCTTCAATGGTGTTGAGTTAGAAAACAGCATGTGCGTTGGTTGTCTAATTGCAAAGTACATGAAACTTGATGTTCCAACAAGCAGATCAATATTACACGGAAAAAACTCTGCAGATCTTATCGATACGCTTGCCAAATTGAGTGTGGGACACAGGACGGCAATCTCCCCAATGTTAGCGTAGAGGCCTGCAAATTTTAAGATACTATAGTGGGGACACTCGGCAGTGGGCAACATCGTAAGATCAGATTAAAGCGATCTCAGGTACTCAACAGCGGGAATAATGCGGCTACCGATTCCATCCACACTTCCACTTTGTTGTGGATGTGGGCCCAGGGAACCCGACTTACACGTGATGATCTGCCGCTACTCTGCAGATTCTCATACGAAGGTTCTTGGGACACCAGTCCTCTGAGGAATGTTAAATATAGTACTACGTCAGATGCCGTGGCATGCACTGCAATTGAGAATCAGTTCTTCATTTTCTGAACATTATTGTTCTTTTCTTCACCCCTACTGATCGTTTTGCGTACATGCTTCGGTACGAATGCTTTGCTCTCATAGCAAGACCGTGTTTGCTATTAGGCATCCCTAAGATGGAAAGGCCATTTGGGTCCAGAAAATTGCTTTAGGAAGCTGCAGGAATACCACACGGAAAAGGTCTATTTCTGTCTTCCTGCGAGCTTCGGGATTGCACTCGGTGCGCGATGCGCACTGGACTTTTAATAGGTAACAACCCTCTGTAAAGCAAGAGGGAACTGCAGGAAGTGCGGAAGAGCTACCTTCACAATGTTATTCTCCTCCAGAGCAAGCCCTAAAACAAGAGCAAGTTTATCCAGGGCAAAATCTAAGCCTGGAAGAACGCACTGCTGTTCTGTTGTGGGAGCCAGACATTGGTCGGCCAATTACGTCCTTGTGACCTGAGATCATAATAGCAAAGTATCAATCGAAATATGCAAAGTCACTCCCAGAAAAGCGATTAAACCTCATAGAGATCCCCAAGCCAAGGATACTGGGGCAAAACCATACCTCAGACCAACCATTTTGCTTTGGAAAGAAAATGAAGGCTTCGGGGTGAGGAACCCACTTTTCATGTGAGACCTGGGCAAAAGAGAGGTATATAAAGCAGATAAATATCTCGAATACAGATGAGATGCTGTTACGGTTTGTTTAGTTTTGAATCATAAAAAACCATCAAGTTATACACAGCCATCAACAGTTGCGAATAACACACAAACACACTCACAAACAAAAACACAATCACAATGTCTGACGCAGGTAGAAAGAACTTTTCCGACAAAGCTAGTGAAGCATTGAAACCAGACTCCGAGAAGTCCACCTTTGAGAAGGGTAAGGAGTACGTCACTGACGAAACCGACAAGCTTGCCGGCAAGTTGCAACCAGAGGACAACAAGGGCCTAGGCCAAGGTGTCAGCGATGCTGCTCAAAGAGGCAAGGACAATGTTGACAAGTCCTACTCTGAAACGGCCGGTGAATACGTTGATGCAGCAAAGGGCAAGTTGAACGATGCTGTTGAATACGTGTCCTCTGCCATTCATGGTGAAAAGGATCAATAAATGCATTGAGTTTATAGTAAATAAGGTCTATGCAGTATGTTTAGGGACTGTCATATAGTGAATTTTAAAAGATGTCTATTGATCTATTAAGATGATGCTGATATTTATCAACCTTTTATGTTGCTGCATTTTGTAGGCCAATATGATGAATTGCACGTATAGCAGTATATGACGTTGATATAAACATTCATTTTTATGTATATATATGCGCAGAACAGTGCAAAAGCATAACACAAATTAAGGTCAAAGAGCAAATGCCACTAGATTAGTTACCTTATTTAGGCCGCTCTAACGTTTCTGTATACATGATATGGACTTCACATCTGAATCCGGTGGCAATGCTCACTCACTTTCCGAGTCGCATATAAACACGAGCTCATCGCCGATCAAGCAGGCTAGATCGGACTCAGAGGTCATAGAATCACCAAGTCGAAAACTGATAAACCAAGACGAACTTCAATTGATCAATTTACGTGAGGAGAAAGAGGAGTTACTGGCTACTAGGAATACTCTTTTACAGGAAATCGACAGCTTTGAAAGGGAAATGAATGCCAAGGAAAGGAGGCGAAATAACAATACCACCTTGCTTGGACAAGACAATTTAGGCGAGTTTCTGAATATTTTATTATTTGCTCAGAAGAATACACTGAAGTCGGAAGATTCCAAACAAGTCAAGAAGAAAGCTAAAATAGGAACTCTGGACGGCAGTTCAAGTTTAGAGGATGAATTGAAAAATAAATTCGACACATTCCCAATATTAAATATGGAGACAAGACATCAGTATCTCAGGGAACATCTATATAGCGATGTTGATATTCAAGTCGTCAAAGCAGATACATCAGTTCTCGATTGCAAGTTAACATACAAAGCCTTGAAAGACAGTCCTTTTACTCTGCATCTACAGGTAAGATACAAACCGGCAGAGGAAAAGATGGAATCATTAAATGTGATATCTGTATCACCGAATGTGAAATTTAAGTTAGAAGAACTTTTGAAAGTGCAAAATCCGAACTTTGTTCTTTTGGGGGCATACGAATACGACAGACTGCGATCTCGCAGAGAGTCTTTGTTCAAGACTTTGTCTACATCGGATAAAATGACCTTCGATTCAACCAACATCTTGGCTGATGACTCGCTTGCCCTGACACGATTTGATAGGAAGCTTATTATTACTTACTCGATCGATTTCAAAAACCCGCATATTTCGCCTTTTCCGCTGTCTAAGATATCTGCTGCCCTTTATGTAAAGGAAATCAAGATTTCTAAACCAGACTTAACCGAAATTCTGGAAGACCTGGTTCGGGAATACGGTCTGATAAACGGTCTTAATGAACTGGTTTCTGCATGTCTTACGTACCAGATTTAGAACGGATAACATATATTACAATACTATACTATTTATTCGTAAGAAACAACCTCATTATAAACCTACAGATGAAATGGGTCCTTGTGGACACCGCTCCACTCGTCATCTTGAACACCTCCATCTAATATAATTTTCTTTGCACCCTCAAAACTTCGAAGGTAGTCTGTCTCAAAACCTAAAAAGTTATCTTTGAACTTCTTCCGCTTTTTCCCGCGAATGCCGATGACTGAAGCCATGGCTATATCTTCGTATTCATTGAACAGCTTTACAAGTCCAAGGTCCCTTCTCTTGAGTCTTGTTGGAATATGCGAATCAAGAAGATCTTTGATGAACACCTGCTGAGTTTTGTCTTTGCCATTGACCTTGCCAATTATTCTGTTTACATCGTCATCAATAATCTTATCAACTTTTTTAACGTTTTCTTCACTTACCTTTGTACCATTTAACCTTCTCATGTGTTTCGTTGGTGTTGACGAAGGCAACACAGTTATTTTCCTTTGCTCCATTTTTAATGCGGCCTCGGCGCTTAGTTGTTCCTTAGTCAGAGCCTCAGAACCCTTATCCTCTTTCTTAACACCTCTCTCAAGTGCCTTCTTTTCCGTAGTTGTATCATCTACCTTGCCAGACTTTGATTGTCGTGATGGATATTTTCTTTTAGACCTGGAAACTTTCTTTGAGGTACCTCTTTTTTTACTTTCCCCATCACTGCTGGTGTCACCATCTAAATGCTGTTCATCGGATGCAGTTTCTTTTCTTGTACCCCTGCTTCGACCTTTCAGGTTTTCTTGCACTATAATTGTGGGTTCATCAGTGTTAACAATTGTATCATTATCCATAGTTGTAGCCTCCTCGTTATCGTGATCATCATTATCATCATCACCATTAGATTTTTGCCTTTTGCTGTGTCTTGATGTACGTCTGGATGGCATTGAACGTTTTGACGGTTTTTCAATTTCAGGTTCTACCGCTGTCCTTCGACTTACAACTCTTCTACCTGATTTTCTGGGAGGATTTCTGCCCTTATTCTGCTCCGAATTAAGATCATCTTTCTCGCTGGCTTCGGACTGATCATTGTTTTTAATAACCTCAGATTTAATAGATGAGTGCAAAATTGGGACATTATTTTTCATGATTTTTTTGGTGTTGATATCACTAGAGCCGTTGCCTGCATGAACCCCAGCATTTTCAGCCGATCTCTTGCTTTGGTGTCTGCCCTTTGTGCCTGCATCCTTGGTGAATTTCTGCATAAACTCCCGCCTCCTCTGGCCCTGCTCAATACCAAATTTATGTTCCTGATCAGGGTCTACATCGTAATCACGTTTGGAGTACGTCAACGGCAGTTTGTCTGCCTGGCTGAACATTTTTACTGCCTTCTTGACACTCTCCTCTGTTAGGTCAGTTTCAAGGTGGATATAAAGTAGCCACAGGAGAATATCACACCTGTCCTGCGGCTCATATGTTGGGACATCCAGAAGCGTGAATAACGAAGCAGCTGAGTCGGGGGCATCAACATACTTCGAGATAAATTTCATGTTGATCAGAGACACATTGTCACACATCATGAATAAAAGATTTACAACGTTGACCTTATCCTTCGGAACGTATGGTTGGCTGGATTCGTATATGTCAGATAGATTGAGAGGTTGGTTGCCAACTGGTAAGCTTTTGAGAATCGACTTCAAACGTGGAGTATCTTGTAAAGTTTTATTCCCTGTCAGTTTAAACTGCAGACACGGAACAGGATGATATGTTCTCAGTTGAGAAGTCATTTCAATGTAAAAGTTGATCGTTGTGTTCAATCTGCCGACATTCACCAAAAAAGCTAGCACCGAGATCGTGAATGCTACCTCCGGATCCGTGATCATCTTATCCTTTAAAATTTTTGAGCATTTTGTAGACGATGCCAGTGCCAGTATGTACAATTGAGAGAACGTCAGCTTATCCTGAAAGACAAAGGTTCGAGCATCGTAATCATCGTCTGTGACATTCAACGAGCCGCTTTCCGGTGCTTGAATGGGCACTACCGATCTTAAATAAAAATCCTTGTAGATGTTTGTAAAGAGCTTTCTCTTGTCTGAAAATAACAAATTCATAAAGTAGAATTGAATGTTCCTTCTTGTGAAGAACTCACCGTCTGGCTTTTTTAGGTGTCTGTTGTATTTGCTCCATTCCTTCATTTTCTTCTTGTTTGTTGTCACACTGGGCACCATTGATGAGGGCTCAAAGTTTTTGAGGATGTTCACAGAGTTGTCCTCACTCTGGGTGGAGTCATCGTCCATCTCGTCAGGAGCCTGATCCTTGGTAGTGGCATGATCGGTCAATGCCGATGTATTACGAGAGATGCCAGGGGAGATCGACTTCTGAGAGCCATCATCCTCATCTCTTTCTTGAAACACATCATGGATCGGATCATAGACTTTCTTGCCCATGGTGGTTGATTATCGTCCGTCCGGGTGTGCTGTCTTTGCTGTTCGGTATGCTACTGGGAGCCTCGATTTTTCATTCTCTATTTTATATAGGGCGGGCTCGATACAGTTACGCCTATATAGTATACTTGAAAATCACATTATTTGTATATGCATATTTAAGGTTCAGAAGGCTATTTATATAGATAAGGCGCAGAAGCCGGTCCATAATATCTTGACTTAGACTTGTTTACACCGAATTAAGCGCACATTCGGAGGCCTTTTGATGCTATCGAGTTGTGCAGGCTGCGGTCAGCTTAGTAGCAGTTAAATCTGAAAAATTGTAATGACGGGACAATCACAATTTCTTTATGTCACCGCTTCTGTTCAATGCAGAATATCCACATCTACTTACGGTACGGAGTGGGAAGATCAGAGAGATTAGTTACCTCTGTCAAAAGTCACCGCCCCCATAATCGCCGTTGTCACCGCCGTCGAAGCCATTGTCGTAGCCATTGTCGTAGCCTTGATCGTAGCCTTGATCGTAGCCCTGATCATAGCCCTGATCGTTCTGGTTGTTGCCGCCTTGGCCATTGTCGTAGTAGTTGTTTTCCACAATAGTCTGATCGTTGTGGTGGTGGCCGTCAATAGCCTCTGCGAGTAGAGCACCGCCCAGTAGCCCGACACCAGCGCCCATCAAGCCTGACCCCATACCACTGTGACTCCTCTGTTGTTGCTGCTGGTAGGCTGGTTGCTGGTACATTGGTTGTTGGTACATTGGCTGCTGGTACATGGGCTGCTGGTACATGGGCTGTTGATACATCGGATACTGTGGAGGATACTGTCCATACGGCTGTGGTCCCGGTGGATAGCCCTGCTGTGGATAGCCCTGCGGATTGCCCTGTGGGCTGCCTTGGGGGTAACCACCGAGCGAACGACTAGCCGGAGCAGCCTTTCTCGAAGAGGGCGAATATGGCCATTTCGTGCCCCGTGGGGGGTCCCAGGTCGACCTTTTTGTATCGAGATCGACGTAGTACCATCTTTTGTACTCGTCGTCAAACACAGCCTTCCAGCCGGATGGGACGTCTGGAGGATTTGATTTCGATTCTGCCATTCTCAGAAAATATTTACAAAGCCTTGCTTGGCCGTTGAAGGTGCCGTAGCTAGAGTTTTTCGCTGTGAGCCGTTCGCTCGTATTTGGCTTTATTTATACTCAGCTTAAATAGGGACCAAGATCGGTCACCTGAAAATTAGTAACCAGGCAGCCAAGCATATTGGCCTGACCGAAACCCATGATAAAAGCCCCAGCAAACATGGGTACCTACTCGTGGCGGTCGAAGCCGCACACACACTCACTCGGAACTTGAGGAGCGGTGTGACTCTACAAACGCAAGCGGAGATAAGATTTCTGGTGACTATTTCGGAAGATTCATTTCCGCACCAGGGAGGCGCCAGGCTTAGCCTACCAAGCTACGTTGATCCAGATTAGTCTAACGATCTCAAGACATATTGCAATTGCGTGCCGCTGCCCGACTGTGCAGATCTTTCCAGAACAATTAATTATTTCTTGGCGCAGTACCGGGCAAGGCGCAGTCTGCTGCCGCTGCCGTCACCTGTTCCCGGGGGACAAAGTAGGGACGCAATACATCATTACCGTCATACACAGGGTGTCTCTCTAGAATTTCGAGACTATGCCGGACCCTGAATATTGCCGAGGAATACTGACACCTGTGACTGAGACCGACAGGAAAAAAAGAGACACCACGTGATTTAAATACCCGCCAAGCGCGGAAGGCTCGCTACCATTTGCGGTAGTATTGTGCTTTCGTAATCGTTCAAAGCAGCCTCTGCAAAAAATATGGAGGAGTGAAATTACCTACAGTTGCCTGTTTTGTGTTGGAGGAACAGACCTTGCCAAAATGTACGAGGCGCTCCCCGATAGTTGTGGGCGTATTGCACTCTCTCAAGCCAGGGAGAGTCAGAATAGTAACAGTAATTAATACAATAAAAGTCTTAGAAACAGTCTTTGGAGGAAAACTGCTGGTTCTTTGCTTGGTTCAGCTCATGTGGCATAGGGATGGCCTCGTTTTAGCCTACGTGAGACCACTCTGTATGGAGCTCACCAGATAGGTACCAAAGGCAGAGGTGTTAGATAGTTATCTTAGTGAGAAGGTCAGAGACACTCACAATGTGCTATTCTCCCTGCTTTACGAGACAGTTGCGCGGCGTCTATGCATGGTCCGAACTTACCTCTTCGGAATCGCAGAAAATACATTGAAGTCTTGCTAGAGTCCACTATATAGAAATCACAGATTTAGCAGTATGTGTTTGCTAACGCTCCAAGCCCAGTTAGGTGGAGCGAGGTCTTGCTTTGTCGTAACTGCCCTTTAGGTATCTCGTTAATTACATAGCCACCAGATCTCGAGGGCGTAAACTTTCCGATTTGACAGTCTAACATACGTACTTGTAAAAATGAGCGAACGGGGACATTTAGGCGGCCACTTATCTAGCAAAAGCGGCCCAGACAGCACCAAGATATGTCTAGAAATGCCGCCAGAGCCTGCCGCCCAAGAGGGCTCACATTTCAAGCAGTTTCATCCAAAAAATCTCCCTGTACAAAGAAGTTCTCAAAGGAACATCAGGAAACAGGTCAGCCAGCTTATTAGCCTTCTTTGTGCTTTATACCATGTTTCTCTGATTCCACGTTTAATCTTTAGGCTTTCCCACGAGACCCGGTAAAATATATTGTATCGTTTGAAAAACTCACAATTACAAAGAACAAATTATAGTGGAGAGGCGGTACAAACTAAGAGCAAACTGACAGAGAATAAGAAGAGCATTTGACACCCTATTTATCGTGAGATTACTCCAATACCATAATTTTTGGGACTATGCCATCTTCTTCTGCACCTGAGTATCCACTATTGGAAATACCGGTCCCATATCGCTACCAAATCAGAAACAATGACAGTAAACGCTCTCCTGGCGAGAGACTTCCACAGGAAGATGTCCTTAAACCCAACAGTGTCATTGTAACGAGTCATATTAGTAATAAAAGGTCAAGAGAAAGTGTAAGTTCTTCCAGCAGTACCGAACAAGATGCAGAGTCTAGGAACAAGAGGCAACGGATGATAGACATACAAAATAACCCTCTGTTGGCTACTCCAATGGAAGGAAATACCACCACCAGAGGAGATGTACAAAAAGCCAGCAATAACGGCGTGACGACTCCGAGCAATCTTGAAGGTCGTGTACCACAGCCGACGGGGTATTTCTATGACACTCGCGAAATGCTTTTAACGGCAGCCGAACAAGTACTAGGGTCTCAAATCAACTCGTCAGATACCTCAACGAATAACAGCAGCTCTACAGGGTCTGTTACCCACATCCAACAGGCTGCCAGACTCACCAACGTCCCTCCTGGGCTTCCAACGCACCCAGTTACGACGCTGGCACCCAACGGAACCACCTCGCCGTGCAACGCCGCGAACAACACAAATATTGCTAGCTCAAACAGCGGGGGCACCGAAATTTCGAATCTCGAAGAAGCCCTGCCGTTGTCGCCAGTTGCATCGCCGAATGCGGACTCCCCAAATGAAGAACGAGTGCTCATAGAGGCGCCGGAATCGACGAAGAAGTCACTCAGCGCTACCAATTACGAGGAAGAGCTGTTGACGCAACAGCTGTACACGAACCAGGTGTTCACGACAGTGAAAACGAACATCCCCCAGAACTGCTACAAAAACTTGCTTTTTCAACTTATCTCGCACATGAACCGCAGCGAGCTGTCGGACCTGGGTACACTGATAAGAGACAACCTCAAGAGAGATTTTGTCACATCGCTGCCCCTGGAAGTGGCGCTGAAGGTTCTGACCAATCTTCCATTTTCGGACATAGCGAGCTGTCTGCAAGTCAACAAGAGCTGGAACCACTTGATCAACAACACGCCGTATCTGTGGAAGCAGATGCTGATATCCGAAGGCTTTGTCTCGAAGGAAAACTTTGCCAAATACTCACAGAAACTGAAATACAAGTTTCCTAGCATCGCCAGCGAGGAGGAAGGATACAGGCTAGACTTCCTGGAAAGCTGCCGGGTGCTGAAAAACTGGTACAACCCGGAGTACGCCGCGCAGCGATACACGCTCAAGGGCCACATGACAAGCGTGGTGACGTGCCTGCAATTCGAAGACAACTACGTCATAACGGGCGCCGACGACAAGATAATCCGCGTCTACGATGCGCGCTGCAAGAAGTATCTGTACGACCTGGTCGGCCACGACGGCGGCGTGTGGGCCCTGAAGTACGACGAGGAGGGCATCCTGGTGAGCGGCTCGACGGACCGGACCGTGAGGATATGGGACGTGTCGCGCGGCTTCTGCACGCATGTGTTCAAGGGCCACACGTCGACGGTGCGGTGCCTGGACATTGTGGAATACAAGGGCGTCAAGTACATCGTGACTGGCTCGCGGGACAACACGCTGCACGTGTGGAAGCTCCCCCGGGAGAAGTTCGTGCGAGTGTACGGCGGGCGCGTGTGGCCGCAGGTGTACAACACGCCGGAGGAGAACCCGTTCTTCGTGGGCGTGCTGCGGGGCCACATGGCGTCGGTGCGCACGGTGTCCGGGTTCGGCAACATCGTGATCAGCGGGTCGTACGACAACAACCTGATGGTGTGGGACATCGCGCAGATGAAGTGCCTGTACATCCTGACGGGCCACACGGACCGGATCTACTCGACGATCTTCGACCACAAGCGGAACCGGTGCATCTCTGCGAGCATGGACTCGACGATCCGGGTGTGGGACCTGCAGAACATCTGGAACAACGGGTCGTGCACGCTGGTGACGAGCTCGATGAGCCCGTGCACGAAGATCACGGGGTCCATGTCGACGCTGCAGGGCCACACGGCGCTGGTGGGGCTGCTGCGGCTGTCGGACAAGTTTCTGGTGAGCGCGGCGGCCGACGGGAGCCTGCGCGGGTGGGACTCGAACGACTACTCGCGCAAGTTCGCGTACCACCACAGCAACCTGAGCGCCATCACGACCTTCTACATGAGCGACAACATCCTGGTGAGCGGGTCGGAGGGCCAGTTCAACGTGTACAACCTGCGGAGCGGCAAGCTGATTCATTCGAACATATTGGGGGACGTTGACCAGATCTGGTCGGTGAACTTTAAGGGCCGGGTGCTGGTTGCGGCGGTGGAGCGGGAGGGCAAGAGCTACGTGGAGATATTGGACTGGGGCGAGCAGTCGCACGGCGAGCAGAGCGAGCCGGTTGTCGCGCAGAGTGTTATATAGCATGTAGGGATGGATAGAGATCTCCCGCACGGGGCAGAGATGCGCGTGCCCGGGGGTACAGTACAAGTCTAATGAAGGTGAGTAGCTTGCACCGGCCGGCAAATTGGAACCCGAGACGCAGCAGCGCAGCCGCCCTGCGACCGGAGCGACGGCGTTACCCGGCTTGAGGACCGCCGCGCCCAAAGCTTCCAATGCCCTGGCTCGAACGCTGTGCTGCGCGCTCCGCGGGTGAAATCGGCCCGAGCGTGGGACCGGCCCCGCGCGTTGCGGTGCGCCGCCGGCTCGTCCCACACCCGTCGGGTGGCGAGGGCGACGCTGTGTACGGCGGGCAGTTGAGTGCGGCGGGCGCCGCTGGCGATGCGGCGGCGGCCCATACGTCATAACGGCGGCGGCCGGCACGTGACTTGTCCGCGCTCGGGCGCACGTGACGTCCGCCCTTATTTCCGCGCCGTTTCCCGCGCGCTGATTGGCCCTGCGCGCGGACTGGCCGGGTCACCCGCCCCTCCGCCGGCGCCCGCCGCAGACCGGTGCCCTCCTCGAGCCCCCATCTTATATATAAGACGCATCCTTCGCCCGCCTTCCACACACGCCCGGCCCCAGCCCACCGCACCAAACACCTCATCTCCCTTCCAATGCTCGCCAGAGTCTCCAGATCGAACAGAATCATCCCCGTGGCCGCCGGCGCCGCCGCCGTCGCCGCGTCCGCGTACGCCATTGCCCGCTACAGCGCGCTGGGCGGCACGATCCGCAACGACGCGGCCAAGACGCTGGTCGGCGACGGCGCGTGGGTGGACCTGCCCATCGCGAAGGTCGAGGACCTGTCGCACGACACCCGGCGCTTCACGTTCGAGCTGCCCAGCAAGGACGCCGAGCTCGGCACCGCGCTGTGCGGCGCGGTGCTCGCCAAGTACCAGCCTGAGAAGGGCGGGCCCGTGATCCGGCCGTACACGCCGGTCAGCGACGTCGCGGCCAAGGGCCACTTCGAGCTCGTCGTCAAGCACTACGCGGACGGCAAGTTCACGTCGCACCTGTTCGGCCTCAAGCCGCGCGACACCGTCGCCTTCAGCGGGCCCATCCCCAAGTGGCGCTGGGTGCCCAACTCGTACGAGTCGATCACGCTGATCGGCGGCGGCACGGGCATCACGCCCCTGTTCCAGCTCGTGCACCACATCTCGCAGAACCCCGCGGACAAGACCAAGATCAACCTGTTCTACGCCAGCAAAACCCCCGCGGACATCCTCTTGAAGAAGGAGCTCGACGCGATCCAGAAGAAGTACCCGGACCAGGTCAAGATAACGTACTTTGTCGACAAGCCCGAGGCCGGCTTTGACGGCCAGACCGGGTACATCTCAAAGGAGTTCCTGCAGAAGAACGCACAGGCCGCCAGCGAGAAGACACACGTCTTTGTCTGCGGGCCCCCAGGCTTCATGAAGGCGTACTCGGGCGAGAAGGCCGGCAAGATGGAGCAGGGTCCGCTCACGGGCATCCTCAAGGAGCTCGGCTTCAACGAGAACCAGGTGTTCAAGTTCTAAATACATCATGTAAGAAACGTTTCTATAAAGTTGACGGTTTGGGCGGCCTCGCGCTGCTGCACGTCGGGCGCGTACGCGGGGAGGCGGAGGAGTTCCCAGTCGGTGGCAGACGAGTCGGTGGGCGCGGGCCCCGCCCGCAGCCGCCGCACGTTCGCCACGAACTCCGGGTCCTCGAACAGCGCGTGCTCGCCGCGCGTCGGGTGCGCGTCGTCCGCTGCGACCTCGATGACCTCCAGCCAGCGGCGTCGCGGCAGGCACTTGTCGAGGGCGAGGAAGCGTGTGCAGGCCGGGGCCGACGTGGCCGGCGCGGCCGGTGCGACAGCGGCGGCGGCGGCATGCTCGCTGTTGCCCTCGTCCTCGCTGTCGCTGTCCGACAGGCCCAGGTCGATCTCGTCGCTGTTCGACGCCGGCGTTGCGGCCGCCGGCGCCGGGCGCTTCGCATGCCGTACACACGCCTCGTACCGCACGTGCAGGTGCGCGCTCAGCCACCACTGCGGCTGCAGCTGCCGCAGCAGCTCCCAGGCCAGCGGGTTGCCCAGCCGCCGCTCGCGCACGTCCTGCGCGAAGAACGGCTTGCGCCGCAGCAGCCCCGCGACGTCGCCGTGGTACACCACGCCCGCGGGCCAGTCGTGGCTCACCATCACGTCCACGGGCCGCCGCAGCATCGCCAGCGGCGCCACGTCGCTGCGCCGCACGTGGTACAGCTCCTTGCGCCGCCGGAACCAGCTGCCGTCCGCCTCCAGCGCGGCCCACGCCGGCCGCGGCCGGTCCGCGTCCCACTGCTTCCAGATGCCGCTCAGCCCGCCGATGCGCACGCCCTTGAACCACACCACGTTCGAGTAGCCCAGGTAGTACACGCCGTTCGCGACCCAGCCGCCGTGCGGCAGCAGCATCAGGTGCCGCATCGCCTCGTGGTTCCCGCCGATGAACAGCGTCGGCACCGGCGCCGCCCGCGCGCTGTCGCGGTAGTAGCCCGCAAAGTCGCCCAGCCGCTGGTACTTGGCCGGAATGCTCACGGACGCAAAGTCCGCCTCCTCGCGGACGCTCTGGAAGTCGCCCAGGATGATCAGCAGGTCGATCGGGGCCTCCGCGTGCAGCTCGCGTACGCGCGCGAAAACCTGGCCCAGCTCGCCGTGACAGCAGCCCTGCACTGCGATTCTCAGTGTGCCCATGTGTTGGAGTGTGGATAAATAGCTGGGCTTTGCGTGTTTCAAGGAAGAGAGGTTGCGATGGCTCTGCTGTTTTTCAGATGACTTTATTAATTTTTTTATATTGGGCCGGTGATGAGCTGTAAAATGTGATAATAAAAAATAGTAGATCGGTATGTAATGCCAAGATTAACGTTTCTCACGCTTTTGCAATTGTTTATAGGGGGCGAGACCTGGGATGCACTTGTTACAGCAATGACTCCTGAAAATATGATGATAATTAATAATAAACCGATGTAATGAATGCCAAGTGCATTAACGTTCTTACACTTTTGTGATCTGTTCATCGACGACGAGGAACAAGACTGCCGAATATACGATAATAAAAAATAGTAAATCGGTATGTAATGCCAAGATTAACGTTTCTACACTTTTGCAATGTTCATTAAGGGCAAGAAGCTCGACTGCTGAAAATATGTTAATAAATGATCATAAATGATGATAAATGATCATAAATGATAATAAATAATAATAATCGATATATACCAAGTACATCAACGTTTCTACGCTTTCATCATCTGTTCATCAGCTGCACTTGTCGCTAGCCATACACAACGGGGACCCACTAGTTTCCCCAGGAATATCCACACGTTCTGCAGTTCTTGATATTTGCATGTATTTCCCTGGCGATGCCTTCCAACACCGCTATTTGTACAGAGAATAAATAAATAGGCGCCGCAACTGCGGCGCACTTTACTTCCATGGCTCGGTGCCACTTCAGTGTTGCACAGACCGCTTAGTACGATCTGATGGCTGGTGGAACGGATGGGCATTCCTCAGCGTCCAGCGTGTTGTAGATAACCTTTCTGTATTTCAACGTCACTGGACCGGCATTCTCCTTCTGCCACGACAGAGTGTGCTTCATCCAGTTCTCGTCGTCTCTGGTTGGGTAATCCTCTCTGGCGTGCGCACCACGGGACTCCTTTCTGGCAGCAGCAGAAGTGGCCGTTTGCGTAGCACAGGTCAACAGATTTTGCAATTCCAAGGTCTCCACTAGGTCCGAGTTCCAGATCATCGACTCGTCTGTCACATGAACGTCCTTGAACGTCTTGTCGATGGCGTTGATGTTCTTGACACCTTCATCCAAAGTCTCCTGTGTTCTGAAAACAGAGACGTCCTTCTGCATGGTCTTCTGCATGTTCAATCTGATGTCGGCGGTTGGCAATGGGCCCTTAGCGTGTCTGATCTTGTCCAGGTTCACAAGGGACTCCTTACCTAGATCAGCTGGCAATGGCTTGTGTGGCAAACCTGGTTGCAGGTTTTCGGAGATGGTGTGTGCGACAGCACGGCCAAAGACGACCAAGTCCAACAAAGAGTTGGCACCTAGTCTGTTAGCACCGTGCACAGAGACACAGGCAGCTTCACCACAGGCCATTAGACCTGGGATAACCTTGTCTTCACCAGTGGTCTCGTCAACAGTCAGACACTCACCGGTCCATTTGGTAGGAATACCACCCATGTTGTAGTGGACAGTTGGAACGATAGGAATTGGTTGCTTGGTAACATCAACACCTGCAAAAATTGCAGCAGTCTCGGAAATACCTGGAAGTCTTTCCTTCAAGACCTCCTGTGGCAAGTGGCTCAGTTGCAAGAACATGTGGTCCTTGTCCTTACCAACACCTCTGCCGGCTCTGATCTCCATGGTGATGGCACGGGAGACGACATCTCTGGAAGCCAAATCCTTTGCAGTTGGAGCATAACGTTCCATGAAACGTTCACCCTCGGAGTTCAATAGGTAACCACCTTCACCACGGGCACCTTCTGTGATCAAACAACCGGAACCGTAGATACCAGATGGGTGGAACTGGATGAATTCCAAGTCCTGTAGTGGGAAACCAGCACGGGAAACCATGGCGTTACCGTCACCAGTACACGTGTGTGCAGAGGTACAGGAGAAGTAGGCTCTGCCGAAACCACCAGTGGCCATAACGGTCTTGTGAGATCTAAATCTGTGGATGGTACCATCCTCCTGGTTGTATGCAATGACACCGACAACCTCACCGTTGTGGGTTAGAAGGTCCATAGCGAAGAATTCGATGAAGAAGTGGGTGTTGTGTCTCAGAGCCTGACCGTACAGCGTGTGCAACATGGCATGGCCTGTTCTGTCAGCAACAGCGCAGGTACGGTAGGCCTGGCCACCCTTGCCGAAATCCTTAGCCTGACCACCGAAGGCTCTCTGGTAGATTCTGCCCTCTTCTGTTCTCGAGAAAGGCATACCAAAATGCTCCAGTTCTATAATGGATTTAGGAGCTTCACGGGTCATGTAGTGGATGGCATCCTGGTCACCCAGCCAATCAGAACCCTTGACTGTGTCGTACATGTGCCATTTCCAGTTGTCCGGATGCATGTTACCTAGGGCAGCATTGATACCACCTTGAGCGGCGACGGTGTGTGATCTTGTTGGGAACAGCTTGGAGATACAGGCTGTCTTGTAGCCAGCCTCGGCAAGACCGAAGGCTGCTCTGAGACCGGCTCCACCGGCACCGACAACCACACAGTCGTACTCGTGGTCAATGACGTTGTATTTACCGTTGAACACAGACGAGCTGTCTCCATTGATGTTTCCTTGGGTCTGCAGCGACACTGAAGATGCTGTGAATGATCTCTTCAACAGCGACAGCTTGGATGCCAAGATGGTGCTTCTTCTTAGCGATAACATACTGGCAAAATTTGTGCTTTAAAGGGTTGGAAAAAACCGTGTAGCAGCTCCAACTCAAGGTCTGATATGCTGATCCGTGCGGTTCCACAAAAGTTATGGATGAGAAACGGCTCACAAGATTAGGCTGTACCGATTGAACCTGGCAATCTGGCTTTTGGCTATGTGTGCGTCAATATCTGTCAAAAAGAGCCCTTCAGAAGTGTGTCCCGGAGGTTTTTTTGATGCGAGTAGTGAACTTCGAAAATACTTCCTGCAGTATTCTGGCTTGTATTGGTCGTTTCTTACCTAACCGTTCGTTCACAAATCTCTTCTAAGCTTGCGATAAGCAGTGTCAACAGGGAGTCTACGCGCTTTGGGATTCATGCAGTACGGTCATCATTATATATATTGCCAGTGAGATCTTGTAAAAAATAGGTTCTGTGCAAGAAAATTTTCGTTTCCTCCGGGGTTTGATCATCTACTTTGAAATGGAATAAGGAACTAGGTCCACAATACCTGCGCAGCGACCATGCGTCTGCGGGCTGCTCTGTTTTCTCCGTCAACGAAAAACGCGCGCAGAGAGAACCTTTTTTTCTCGCTCCCATCTCCAAGTATTTTCAAGCTCGCTGTCTGATGATGCCTGATGGACACTTTCGGAGACGAACTCGGGAACATTGCCGGCGAGCACACAACGGGTCTCACACATTCGGAGAGCCATGATAGGTGACTATCTGCACGTGATACACATAACACACGTTATACGACCGTGCTTACGGGCTGTGCTCGCTTGGAGCTGCTGCGGGACCCGAACGCCGGCACGGCGATCCGCGAGGCGAGTTTCTGCGGTTTTAGCGACACGAGCGCTTTATTCCTCAGTCTAACCGCTGACAATGCAAATATCACAAGGCCAGCTATTGCGTACCACACAATGGGCCACTTTTACCGTCAGTTCGTTCCATTGCTCGTTTACCCGAGTATGCACCCTCAGCAGTTATTTCAAGCGCCACCAATGCAGACTTGGGTAGGTAAGCGACAACCAGCGGAACTAGTCCAGGGTCTTGCGAAAACAACGCGACATGCGTTTGCAAATCTGCGTCGTCCTTTGTCTCAACGGGGTAGCGTTCTGGGTGCGTTAGTCTATCTGTTGTCCATTAAGCTGTGGTTCTTCGAACAACTGCGACTGCACTTACAGTTTTTGTAGCCTACGCTGTTGAGCACGCTTACAGTGCGTTCTTCTCTGCGAACACAGAGCGATCTTCTAAGACGATGTTGTCTTCTCCAACGGCTGCTCCCTTTTATACTGCTTAAACTGTCAACAGAGCCCCATAATGCGATTTGGTGACACGTAGAGGAAATTAAAACGCAAACTTTAGGCGTTTCTGCAATATAGCCGCCGATCAAATGTTACCCTGGATGATACCCTGCTATGACGTCCGTAGGCATGCGCCGCACGTGAGGGTCTACAGCGAAGCGTACCATAAAAAATGTAAACTTTTACATTTTTAATTGTCTTGGCTACGGCATATCTAACTTTTCTTACATGGCATTGGACTTTCCTGATATTGTGCGTGCCCTCGAGCCGCTTGCTGGTTCGGCTTGGTTTCTTGGTTTTTTTTAGAGCTCAAACTGCCCTTTACGAGGCTCGCAGCACAGCTCAAACGCACAATGCAGCACTGGCTCATTGCCAGGATGTGTTGCAGTTCGATATAATACCTAACCAAGACAGACTAGGCTTGATTGTTATCACATGTAACAGCCTTGTGCCCGTGCTAAAGCTTGCCGTTCTCTACGCCTAGACTCCACAGCTTGTATAGATCTATCACGTGCGAGAAGTCGCTCACGACTCAGAAGAGCTGTTAGCTCGAAGTGCTCGCTCTTAATTACCAATGATCTTCGCGACAAGGAGCAAAGTCCAGCGGAGAAAGTGCTAGATTCGAAAGCGGTAAGGCACAACATCAGTCCGTTTGCATATATATTGACGACTTTTGTATTAACAGGGAGGTATTTGGTTTCCAGCGTTTCCATCACATTCAACCTCTGTGCAAAATGACCAAAAATATAGCTATCGACAAGAAAAATACCAAAGACAGTTCCCCTGCATCCAATACTACAGGTAGTGTTGGTGCAAACATCTCATCATCAGTGACCTCGTCAGTCTTGGCTGCAGGAAATAGCCACGCACCCATCGACATTAGCAATCCCAATCCTCAGGTAGTTGACATCGTCGCGCGCCATCTCGTACGGAGTCCCAACACGAATAACCTACAGCTCCAGGGAGGCGACATAACCAGAGATCTCTATAAATGGACGGATAACAACAATCCCAATGGAATTGGATCTACTACGAGCCCTCTGATGAATACGCAGGTACCGGGATCGCCGGGAATGCCAGGGCAGCGGAGGCGGTCGATGAGTTTCTCAGCCGTATCGGTGCACTCCTCATCGACCAACAACCAAAACGGGCCGCCAAACACGGATGAACCACTTATGTCACACGAAGAAATAAGAGCACCAGGTGGATTCCGCAGGTCCTACCTGATACAAAAGCACCAGCGGACATACGGCAGCAATGCGCCCCCACCAGACTTCTTTACCAGAAATTTCATAGAATTTTTGACTCTATACGGCCATTTTGCTGGTGAGGATCTTGAAGAGGAAGAAGAAGACGAGGAAGAAGAGGGCCGTGAATCCGAGGAAGAAACCTTACTCGAAAGGGTTCATGATCAACAGGCACACAAGAAGTCCACCACCGTCAAGGCAGTATTGTTGCTTATGAAATCCTTTATAGGAACAGGTGTTCTCTTTCTGCCTAAAGCGTTTCACAATGGTGGATGGGGATTCAGCGTTGTGTGCCTCTTATTTTGTGCAATAGTCTCGTTCTGGTGTTTCATCACGCTAATCTGGGCAAAGGATAAAATTGGAGTCAACGGTTATGGTGATCTGGGCGGCAGGTTATACGGACCAAAAATGAAACTGTCGATATTGCTATCCATTGCTCTCTCACAGATTGGCTTTGCAGCAGCTTATATTGTTTTTACCGCTACAAATCTAATGGTATTCACTGAAAATGGACTTGGTCTGAAAAGTGACAGTGTTGGCCTTGGGACATATATTATATTGCAGATGGTTATATTTATTCCCCTAGCCCTGACTAGAAACATTGCCAGACTAAGCGGCACCGCTTTGATCGCAGATCTCTTTATACTTCTCGGCCTATTATATGTCTACTACTATGCGGCATACTACATTGGTACCCATGGTTTGGCGACCGGTACTATGCTGGTTTTTAACAGGGATGACTGGTCTCTCTTCATAGGTACGGCAATTTTCACATTTGAGGGTATAGGGCTGTTAATTCCTATCCAAGAGTCCATGCAAAAGCCTGAACATTTCCAGCCCGCATTATCTGGAGTCATGATGCTAACAGCTTTTGTATTTACCACGAGTGGTATCTTATGTTATGCTGCCTTTGGTGCAAAGGTGGAGACTGTGGTTTTATTGAACTTTCCGCAAGACAGTGCATTCACGCTATTAGTTCAGTTACTATATGCTCTAGCAATTCTCCTATCGACGCCTTTGCAGTTATTCCCAGCAATTCGTATTTTAGAGAATTGGACTTTCCCAAGCGGTGCTTCTGGCAAGCACAATCCTCGTATTAAATGGTTAAAGAATTACTTCCGGTGCGGTGTGGTGGTTCTCACCACAGTTGTGGCTTGGGTCGGAGCAAACGACTTGGACAAGTTTGTGTCCCTAGTCGGCTCTTTTGCCTGTATTCCTCTGATCTACATCTATCCACCATTACTTCATTTCAAGGCATTTAGAGGTGAGAAGGGCTACTCCTTGAGCCTGATCTTTGACATGGTAATACTAATGTTTGGAGTGATAGTCATGATTTACACTTCTTATAAAAACATATCGATGTGGACAAACTGATAAAATAACAAAGGAGTTTTAAATTAAAAAGGGAGCTTATTCTGCGAATAATCCAACCCAAAGGTATTTTCTTTAAATTAGAATTCAGGTTACCTTTGCCAGGCAAACGTACAAGGTAGATCGAAATAAACAAATCCATTTCATTAATTGACAAGTATAAAAATCAATGCAATTGACAATACGAAAAATGTGCAAACAAATTTCAAAGTTATTGTACCCTTCATTAGGGCCTATTTAAGATCATATATAAGACTATATTACTTTAAGGTTTAATATCACTAAATACGTCTTATTTTTTCCAAAGCCGTGTTTAAGGAACTACAATATTCCAAGGCCGCTTTGCCACCGTTAAACAACACCTGACTAACTATTCTTCGAAATACATGACAAAACGAAAGTTGCAACTACATTTATATTAATTGTAAGTTTTCGATTTGCATAAAATAGAAGTCAAGTATTGTTAAAATGCCGCCTAAGGAGAATTGGGAGAAATATAAGGCTCCAGTCGAAAGTGATGACAAAAAGATAGATGATGACAAGGTCGTTCCATTGACTGAAGGTGATATCCAAGTTTTGAAAACGTACGGAGCCGCTCCATATGCAGCCAAACTAAAACAAACTGAGCAGGATTTAAAAGATATTGAAACAAGAATAAAAGCAAAGGCTGGTGTTAAGGAAAGTGATACAGGGCTGGCTCCAACACATCTTTGGGATATAATGGGAGACCGTCAGAGACTAAGTGAAGAACATCCTCTGCAGGTGGCACGTTGTACCAAGATTATAAAGAGTGGTGGGGAAACGGCAAGCGAGAATGGCAATGAAACTAATGCCAACGAAGAAATCGAAGATGATGAAGACGCAAAGTATGTCATTAATTTGAAACAAATAGCCAAGTTTGTGGTAGGATTGGGAGAACGTGTTTCACCTACAGATATCGAAGAAGGTATGCGGGTTGGTGTCGACAGGTCGAAGTATCATATCGAATTGCCTTTGCCACCAAGGATAGATCCTTCTGTTACTATGATGACAGTTGAAGAAAAGCCAGATGTCACCTACAGCGATGTCGGTGGCTGTAAAGAACAGATTGAAAAACTAAGAGAGGTGGTGGAATTGCCGTTACTCTCACCAGAGAGATTCGCGACTCTAGGTATCGATCCTCCAAAGGGTATTCTTCTATATGGCCCACCTGGCACAGGAAAAACGTTATGTGCGCGTGCTGTAGCGAACAGAACTGACGCCACATTTATTAGAGTCATTGGCTCAGAACTGGTCCAGAAGTATGTTGGTGAAGGTGCGCGCATGGTGAGAGAACTTTTTGAGATGGCACGTACCAAGAAAGCATGCATTATTTTCTTTGATGAAGTTGATGCAATTGGTGGTGCTCGTTTTGACGACGGTGCTGGTGGTGACAATGAAGTCCAAAGAACTATGCTGGAGCTGATTACACAATTGGATGGTTTTGACCCCCGTGGAAACATCAAGGTGATGTTTGCTACCAACAGACCAAACACTCTAGACCCAGCATTACTGAGACCAGGTAGAATCGACCGTAAGGTGGAGTTTTCGCTACCGGACCTCGAAGGAAGAGCTAATATTTTCCGTATCCATTCCAAATCTATGAGTGTAGAGCGTGGTATCAGATGGGAGTTGATCTCAAGACTATGCCCAAACTCTACTGGTGCCGAGCTGCGCTCTGTGTGTACCGAAGCCGGAATGTTTGCTATCAGAGCTAGACGGAAAGTTGCAACCGAGAAAGACTTCCTGAAAGCAGTTGATAAGGTCATTAATGGTTATAAGAAGTTTAGCTCAACGTCACGCTACATGCAATATAACTGAATCTACAGGTTTGCTCATGACACACAAAATAAAAGAGGTGTTTCTTCCGTTACACATCAAATTATTTTTATAGTACATATAGTAATAAATTTTCAAAAATATGCATATTGGGACTTACTAATCGCCAACCTCAGTAGATTAATGCTAATGCCGGGATTGAAAGTCGCTATTCCCACCAACTAACCAATCCCATACCGTCCGTTTGACAACTTCCAAGAATGGCGTATGCCGGTGGTTTCGTCACCTTCGCATCTCCCTGTTCTTCCAGTTCTCTTTCTTTTGGGGATTTTGGTTTGACCTCCACGAAGACTTCTTGCTCCACTCTGAACCTGATTTTTTCGTTGATGTCAAAATACAGTTTAGTATCCTCATCCATGGGCCAAACCCAAGCGTTGTCTTCAACCGAATAGAAACAGCCCTCAAACAGCATTTTCTGCGGTATAAATATATCGTCAAAAACACCCAGAAGAGATACCTTTATTCCCTCTGCTGTACATTTGGTGATCCAGCCGGTCACAATCTCGCCCACGAATGGCTTGAGGACGAGACAGCGGAACACAACGTTTATGTACGAAGCACCATCACCGGGCTTTAGTTGGCCTTCTTCTACGCTGAGAATATCGTAAATAGTAATGCACAGTCCAACATGGGGAATGATTTTGTTAGCAAACTTCACGTTCAATTCGTGGGTCACTGCCGTGACCGTATCTCGGTGGAATTGATCTGGCGGTACACGGACAAGGTCCTTCACTTTCGTCAAGATAAACATCTATAACTTCAGCAATCCCAACTCTGCAACTATGGAAAGCCTTTGGATCCCAAACCCGCAACTTGTTAATAGAGTGCACAAGATACCAGGCAATCTGACCTTTACATTGCACTGTAGTTCATCATAAATGGCTTCTAGTAAATGGACTACGTACAAAGCGATTGAAAAATTTCTGAGATGAGATGAGCCGTGATAATAAGCGATGAGCTCAAGCACTGTAAAGGTAACGAAACACGCATCTAATAGGAGAGAGGCTACTCGAGTAAAACAGGACAGCTGCAGATCTAAATTATACAGTAACATTTGATCAAGCAATGTCGAAGACTTTCAGCAAGAAAAACGCTCAGAAATATGCAGTAGTGCATAGACCACACGATGATCCTCAGTACTACGACACTGATGCGTCTGCTCATATTCTGGTCCCAGTGAACAATCCAAATGCAAAGCCCGCCACCAAAAAACCAGTGAACCGTGAACTCACGGGAGAAACAGATAAGCAGCAAGACAAGGGCGTTAGCGAGCATGTCGGCGACTCCAAACTATACGGCATCACATTTGATGACTCGAAATATGACTATACCCAGCATCTGAAACCAATGGGGCTTGACCCAGATAACGCCATATTTATTCCAGCCAAAACTGAGAAGACTGCTCCAGCCAAATCGAAGAAGATCGAGGACTTGTTTGTTGAGCCTAAATACAGAGACCAAACTGAAGATGCAGCCCCAGAATCGTTTTTCCAAAGAGGCGTTGCCAAGCAGGAATACCTGATACACCAGCAGAACATGGCGGAGGAGATTAGCGGTTTCAAGCCTGACATGAACCCAGCATTACGGGAGGTGCTGGAAGCTCTGGAAGATGAGGCCTACGTGGTCAACGAAGACATAGTGGTGACCGAGAAGGTCGCAAAAGCCAAGCCGCGCGCAAAGGAACCAATGGCCGAGGAGGAAGATGATGATATCTTTGCCGAGCTGCTGAAAAGCGGAGAAGTTGACGAGGGTGAGGAGTTTGAAGACCAGCTCGACGAGTGGGACATCGACCATCTGGATGACTTCGAGGACGAAACGTACCAGAACGAAATGGCGCAGTTCGAGAATATTGACAATCTGGAGGATCTACAAGACATCGATTACCAGGCAGACGTGCGAAGAGCTCTGAAACAGCAGTCGAAGGCGCGTAAAGAGTATGAATCTGACGACGACTTCGACGACGAGAGCGACGCCGGTGCGTTCTCTCAGGCGGCCGAGAGTGAACAAGCAGACCAAGTGGGAGATCTGCCCTCGGTCAAAAGCCACAAGGCCGGCAAGAAGAAGCGGAAGGACCGCCACCGGAAGGGCGCCATGTCCGACATATCTGGGTTCTCAATGAGTTCCAGCGCCATTGCCAGGTCCGAGACAATGACCATTCTGGACGACAAGTACGACCAGGTCATTGCCAGCTACGACAACTACCAGGAGGAGGCTGAGGCCGAGGAGGAGAACTACGAGGAGTTCGACATGCTGAAGGAACGCCCGGATCTCGAATCGATGCTGGACGAGTTCCTGGACACATACGAGCTTGCCTCAGGCGGCCGGAAGCTGGTAAAGAAGGACGAGGAGATCGACCGGCTGAAGGAGGCTGCGGATGCGGTTTCCAAGGGCAAACTGTCCCAACGCAGGAATAAAGAACGTCAGCAGAAGAAGCAAGCCGGTGTCGACACCATCACTGGCCATTTAAACAGCCTGCGCTTCTAAGGCGTTTTGCAGGAATTGAAGGGTATTTGGGAGTCTGAAACATATATATCCATTGAATTTACGTACACGTGAAAATCACGCGATAAACACATGACTTATAAATGTTACATATTCCTGGCCTGAGTTTGTCCGGGGGAGTTTACGCAAAGATTTGCCCCCAGATACAAGCGGCGGAAAAGCACAAAGCATATAAAAGGAGAAGGGATCGAGGTCGTGTAACAGAACAAAAACAGCGACTCTTGAGAGTGAACTAACAACAAGTTAGCAAGACACAGGAACTCGAATCGTCTTAGTTTGATCAAGCTTTCCGTTCATCTTTTTGAAGACAGCCAGTGACACTTCCAACGACATCGATAGCAACAATGAGCACCGATTTAGAGCATCTGAAAAGACAAGTGGCTGAACTTCAGGAGATCGTCCGCAAACAGAACCTGTTGATCACCAAGACCGGCAAAAACGTTCTAGAGCTGCAACTGGCCAAGCAGAAGATGGATGTCGAAAATCTGGGCAAGCTACCAGCCAAGGGTCCCACTGCGTCCCAACTCGAGTCCACGGACTTTGCAACGAACGAGGATCTGGTTCAACTTGTTGGCGAACTACAGGGCCAATTAGACACCATCGAGGAGAGATCGGTCCGCAGACTTGTCAATTCCATCAAGAAGGACTCCAAGGATATACTGGCCGCTCTGCCAAATGCCGATGGTGATATACCTGAGGTCAAGCCAGAGCTGTTCCCAAAGTCACTAAAGGACTTCGAGGACCTCGAGAACAAGGCGCTATTCAAATTGGCCAAATTTTACGAACTCATGCCACCAAGCTTGAAGGAACAGACTGAATTTGAGGAATTTTTGGAAGGGAAGCTCGAAGAGTTCCACATCAACGAGATCTCTGACGCAGAGATAGAAAAGGAACTTAAGAAATACAGCCAAGATCAGCTGGACGACATATACAACGATCTTGCAAGATACCTTGGCGTGAACGTCAGAAGAGGTACACCAACATGGTAATTCTTCTCATAGACCCTAATGCAGAAACTGCTCTCGAGTGCAAGCGTTTTATTCCATTGCCTCTGGCGAGAACTGGGTGCACACGAATATCCAAGTTGCGACCAGTGCAGATTTGAGTGTACTATTCCATTTTGCATTTTCCCCGATGTTGAAGTTGTAACGGGTATGGCAGTGGGCTTAGTGTAATGTTCTATGTTCTATTTAGTAGCTAACTACCTAAATAATAAACAATGCTAAATCAATAGCTCCGAACGCCTTCAAGGACGTCTCCATTTATCAGGACGATGTGATCTAATGCTATCACCGTGGCGTTTGTCCTTGGAATGCATTGTCTCAGTCACATTCGCTTCTGGAAGAAGAATACTTTCCTGTTCTTTGACCAGTTGCTTCCAGTCCCATCTCTTTCTTACAAAGAGTTCCATACTCCAATTCTTCCACACTTGTTTACCGTACATACTGTTCTTGACCTTCTCTGACTCACCTAGCAGAGCAGCGGCTATCCTGTCCTTGTATAGAGGTAGTTTAACTGTGAATAGCCACAGCTTATCGACAACATGTGAGCCGTATGCGTTACATGACATCTCTACCACACCTTTGGTCAAGACGTTCAATAGTAATCTTCTTTGAATTATTTCCACTCTTGTTGGCTGGAGTACCTGCTCAACAACATGTGAAAAGACTCCATGGTAGCACATTTGGAGTAATCTTTCCTCTGGAAGTGAAAGCATACTTTTTATGACAATATCCAAAAATTTATCGTCGTATTCTATCAGCTGTTCTAGAAATAGGGCTCTTCTTCTCTCCTCAGCTGTGGGCCAGTCGTCCTTAGTGTTCCCTAAGGTGGATGAACTTAAAAGCAAACAGCTTTCCAAAATGTTCTTATTCTCAGATTCAGAAGGATAATACTTCTTTATCAGCTGTGTAATAACCTCATCTCTTAGATAATTTTGTTGTCTTGTGCTTGCCTCAATGATAATAGTACCAAAATCTAAGTTGGAATTCAACAACATACTCAATTCAGGAATTACAGCATCTAGAATTTCTTTGACTTCAGCAGATTTCAAGTGCTTCAGTAATGCCTGAACAACAAAAGCGCCTGTTGTATCTCTCTTGGCCAGTTTTAAGATCCTATCTTTCATGTAAAGCCGATACAGTCGTTCAACATATTTCAACCGCGCGGATGCGATCACATTTTGCAAGAAATGTGAACCCACGGAGTCTGAAAGCAAGTATTCCACAAACGATTCTTCCTTAGGGTCTTTCTCTTCGGAGTTACTGAAAGCCAATCTCCAAACTGAACGATCTCTATCAAATATACCTTCAACCTGAATTAAGAGCTGAATCAATGGCGAAGCAATTTTGTCGACACATAACTCTCTAAACTTGGTAATCGCCGTGGTTCCTACCTCTGACTTTGAAGCTGCATTGTTTGAGAAGGTTTTATATAGAACACCAATTATATCACGTAGCTGTTGTTTGAAAGCTTCTGGGGTTTGATAGGTCTTGTTGAAATCATCATTGTCCTTTATATCTATCATCTTACGTGCAA
The DNA here is from genome assembly GCA_030705145.1 of Hagleromyces aurorensis. Classification (NCBI taxonomy): domain Eukaryota; kingdom Fungi; phylum Ascomycota; class Saccharomycetes; order Saccharomycetales; family Saccharomycetaceae; genus Hagleromyces; species Hagleromyces aurorensis. The sequence goes on along the minus strand of JANIWU010000015.1, from coordinate 20,328 downwards.
TTTTGGACTTTTTGGAACGCAAAGTCGAATTGCTTTTTGTTGAACTAGGAAGCTCTTTGGAGGCCAATATAAGGATAAGCAATCTCAAAATGTGCGAGGCGTACTGGTGTGATACCATGTCCTTCAAGTGGGGCTTCATTTCATTGAGCATAAAGATGAACATATTCTCCATGGTTCCATACATCTGATCACCATCAGGGCTAATGTCGTTATCAAAACTGGGAGTAAGAAGTTCTTTCTCGACTAGAGCTGCACTTCTAACCAGTATTGTTTCTACAACATGAGAAGCGTACTTATGACATGAAAGGTTGAAGAAAAACCCGTTAAAAGCCGTGAAGAGGCCCTTTAGTTGCTCATTATCGCCTTCCAAAATTAGTCTTTCCATAAGCTTTGAGCAAATCTGCGAAGTAGCCAATTTCAACTCTTTGCCCTTAGCTTCCTCAATAATGCTAGTAACAAATTGGTACTTTTCATCTGGCGATTGGAAAGCATCTATCGACAGTGTAGATTCGGCTTGTTTAAAATATTCTAATTCATCTCTATCTAGTACACCAAAAAAGGTATTAGATTTGGAAGTGGCTGGCTCACCGTCTTCAGTTTTGTATTCTGCTTCATTATTGTATTCTTTCAGCTCGGGCTCAAAATGCTCCTCGCGTCTCTTTTTATCCAGTTTCCTTCCTCTTGGTTTGGCCATAATGCTGATATTAATTTAAAGTTATTTTAAATAACAATGATCTTGAGTATCTACAAATTGTTTAAAGCTATCTGTAACTACACTGAACGCTAACATTTTACATTCTAAAATGGATCAGGGCATCGGCATCGCATCTCATCGATTTTTTCACTTCCAGTATATTATCGTTATACACGATACATTTTGGACTATACAATCTAAAGAGATCATACATATAGGTGTTTGATATTTTACAATGCAGGCCTATCATCTTCAGAGAACTTAATCATCGTGATCCCAGTTACCAGGCTTAGGCATTTGTGGTGCCTGAGGGCCACCAGCTCTCTTTGCCATTATAATCTGATCAACGGACAATATAGTGTTTGCAGCTTCTGTAGCGACATTTATAGCAAACTTCTTCACTTCCAACATATCGTAAATACCATCAGCTCTGATATCCTTAACACCTTCTGGAGATTCATTATCGATGTCGATACCCTTGAAGAGATGGTCTGAATGCTGGCTTTCAACTGCACAGTCAGCGGATACAGTGTGAGCAGCGTATAGATTTGGCAAAACTTCATTAACTTCTAGACCGGCCGTCTCTGCCAACGTGCGTGGGATGGCTTCAAATGCCAATGCAAACTGCTTGATAGCCAGCTGCAACAAACCTGGTGTTCTCTCACCATATGCAGTAATTCTTGAAACCAGCTCGATTTCGGTGGCACCAGCACCAGGTAAAAGTTTGCCTCCATTTTCCTTCATTAGACCTTTGATTGCTGCCACACCATCATCTATAGCTCTCTCAATGTCATCAAGATTGTTTTGAGTGGCACCTCTCAAAATAATAGTTGCAGTTCTGGTTATTTCATCTGTCTCCTGCTTGAATACTGTCACCCTATCTCCACCAATTTCCATAGTTTTGACCGTCTCCACGATACCAATTTCTTCCGGAGTTGGTGCTCCTAATCTTGGCAAAGGTGTTGCGCCACAGACACGACATATTCTTCTCAATTCAAATTTGCTTGGTACCTTCAAAACTAAAATGCCGTATCTGTTCAAGTAATGCAGCGCCAGTTCGCCAACACCTGCTCCGGCGACAACACAGTTCACTCCCATATCTGCAATTTCCTTCATCATCGCGTCAACCTGCTTTTCTTCACCCTTGGAAAACTCAAGCATTTCTTCAGCGTTACGCAGTAGCACGGTTCCCTTGGTCTCTGTGTTTGCAATATCTATTGGACAAGTGAAGACTGCTACTTTATGTTTCTCACCAGTTGAAAGAGATTTAATCTGTCCCTCAGGTTCACGGTTGAAAACCATACCTTTAATGACGGTAGAGTTATTTAGAGAGCCACCCATGATTTTGACTACTCTAACTGAATCTACATTGAACGCCCTCAATGGATTCTTTCCAGATGGCAGTACATGGGAGACAGCTTCTGAGACCAGGTTACTTAGAAGTTCTTCAGACCCATATTGTTTGGAAGAAATAACTGGTTTTATCACCTTATAAAGCTCTTCCTTATCATTCTTCTGCGAAATTTCTCCAACGACTAGCTTGTCAAGCTCTTTCAAAGTGAAGTTCTTAGCCAGATTATAACCTTGGATAATTTCCACAGGAGAGAGTCCAAGCGCTACTAGCTTCTCGCAGACGTTCAATAACTCTCCTGCTAGAACTAGAACAAAATTTGTTCCATCACCCATGTCAATTTTTTGCTGCTCAGTAGCCATGACTAAAACCTTTACAGCCGGATGGACGATTTCAAGCTCCCGCAGCATAGTTGCGGCATCGTTTGTAATTATGATCTTGCCAATATGATTGACGATGATCTTATTACGACCACAGGGGCCCATCGATGTCAAACACATCTGATGAATCTCCCTAACCGCTGCAATGGATTTGTTGATTTGACCATCAGCATTAGAGTAACTATTATATCCTTGCTTGAACAGACCGCTGTTTGGGTTCTGTGGCAATTTCAAAGACATCTTGGAACAATTTTTGAGCTGCTTTTTAACCTGATTTGAAACAGAATCTCGAGATTGTAATTTTAAGCTCAATTAAACTCCTAATTCTTTTCTAAAGACTGATTTTATTCAATGCTTTGTCAACTTGAGTTAACCGTGTTCAAGTTTTTTAATTGCCTTAACACCTAACAGAAATTTTTCATAATAGAAATTTAGAAATGAAGGAAGGAAGTAAAACGACAAAGATAGCTTAAGAGGCTATTCAATATTGTTGAGTAGATTAATCACTTGTGATAGATGTTGTGTGATAAAATATAGTACAGTTTAGGCTTTTCAAAGCCATATTATTCGATATTTTGTATCCAAAAATCTCATTTTCACGTTTTAGCATGCTTCTATAAAATGCATTAAGTTTTTTAAAAATTTCAACTTTTCGGTGCTTCAGTAGCTCAGTCGGAAGAGCGTCAGTCTCATAATCTGAAGGTCGAGAGTTCGAACCTCCCCTGGAGCAATATTTTTTATTCGGTTACATTACAAAACAGAATATGCAGCAAGTAATGGCGTCCCTTATAGCTGAGAAAATTGACTCAAGTTGTTTCAGAAAATCACTACTTTTTTCTACAACTCAAGACAAGCAATCCCATATTTCACTTTCTATTTGTTCAATTGATTTTTAGACTCATTTCAGCAGTCCTATATTGGTTTTGATGCGCTGAAGTTTTACAGAAAAACAGCCGTGTCTTATTTACCATCCAAGCATATATCCCTAAAGCACACAGAACAACTTCCGTTATTGACTGAGTTTTTTGTAGGTGAAAGCAGGTGAGGATCAAATACATTTGGAATGATTTCTAGTGACCTGGACTACAATCCATTAGAAGATGTTACTGCGATTCTTTCCACGAGGAATTCCCTTGCTGAAATCGATTCCTTGATAGAAGTAACTCGCAATTATAGAAAACAATTAGAAGATCGCATAGATGAGAATCGAAATGAAGGAAAATCTGTACCTTATAATGATACTGTCTTTAACTTCGATAGTTTTTTCGTGGAATTCGAAAAAACTAGAGACCTTGCTCAGTCAACACAGGATACGATTATGCAGTTAACGGAAGGGCTTTCGCATTTAGATAATGCTAAGAAGAACATCACACAATGTATGTCACTGTTTCAAAACCTTAAAATCTTAACTGACAGTTATATACAGTGCAAATCTCTGTTGAAAAAGAGGCAATACAAAGAGATGGTGGGTCCATATAGGATAATGTGCTCATTGGCAGATAACACATTTATATCCTATAAATCCGTTGATGAACTGAATAAACTGTTGACTGCTGTTTCAAGACTGAAGATAGATTCTTTAGAGAGTATTCAGAAGACTTATAATAAAATATTGAGTGGGAAACCTACCGACTTATTGATGACGAATTTATCAGAAGAACTGAGAGAAGGTGCTGGTGAGATTCTCGAATCAGATACTAGTATGAAGGCACAAGTCATTGATTGGGTATTAGGAAAATTGTTGTATGAAATTAAAGAAATTTTTAGAGTGGATGACGAGGCAGGTTCGCTAGAAAACCTTTCACGGCGGTATATTTTCTTCAAAAAGGTACTCAACAACTTTAACACAAGTTTTGCACAATACTTTCCAAACTCCTTCGAAATTCCCATTAAATTGACAGCACAGTTCTACAAAAGCACAAGAAAAGATTTGGATATTTTACTAAAAAAAGAGTTTCGCGACAAGAATCCATCTATCGACCTATTTATGGGTGCTTTACAAACAACACTTGATTTCGAAAAATACATAGATGTCAGATTCTCGAATAAATTGAAGGAAACCAAACTCTCTGCAAGTTTCGAACCTTATTTAACTTTATGGGTATCACACCAAGACAAGATGATCGAGTCCAAGCTGTTGACTTATATGAGTGAAAGTAAACTACCAACCGATTCAACTGACTCACTTGTAATACCATCAAGTGCCGATCTCTTCAGAACATATCGACAAGTTCTCACTCAAACTTTCGAGTTGATTGCAAGCAACACTAATGATAGCGTCTTAGTTGCTTTATCGAAATTCTTTTCAAAATGGCTTTTAAAATACTCTGAAAAAATATTAGAGCCTTTACTGCTCCCAGAATCTGGTGAACTGGCCGATAAGTCGGAAACGATCAAATACACGGTACTACTGATTAACACAGCAGATTATTGCTCTACAACAATCGACCAGTTAGAAGAGAAACTTGTGGAGTATACCTCGAATAGCGAGAGTATATTGAAACCATTTGCAAAAACAAAGGAAGTTTATGAAAATCTGCTGGCAAAGGGAAATGGTCTTCTGCTTACTCGTATTCTGCCCCTAGACCTAAACTTTGTCTGGAAGGAATTCAACAACAATGACTGGGCACATATTGTTGTGGAGGATTACAGTAGATATATGACATCTTTGAAATCTATTCTGCTCGTCAAACTCAAATCTTCATCTGAGGATGGAGCTGTTGTTCAGCAAATTGTAACCCAGTTTAACCGGGAAGTGTACGCATGGAATTTTCTGGAAAAGGTGATAGATAAGGTTACGTCTGATTTCTTTTCTAGTGTTGTGAAGCTACTGCAGCCACAACCGCCCTACGGAAAGCTGAACATTCAAAGGAAGTTCACTCCCAAGACAATAATAACCATTGGGGAACAGCTGCTTTTAGATAATGAGCTGTTAAAACAGATTCTCAATGACCTTCCAGAGAGTCTAGTGGCAGAGTCAAACGGGATCCAATCAACCGCGTACACCAGAGTGAAAAAGCATATCGATGGGAATATCGAGACACTTCTGAAATTCTTTAAATTACTCGTTGCACCGCTTGATTCCGCGGACGACTATTATGAAACATACAAAAGACTAACCGGCAACAATTCAAATGCATCTGTCTGGTCCTTCATATTGACCTTGAAGGGCGTGCCCTGGGACTTGCAACTTTGGAAAAAATACTGGAGTGTGTTCGACTTGGAATCGGACAACGACGACGTCAATAACAAGAAGGACAAAGATGTCCTAATATTTACATGGAATCTGAAACTGCTGAGCCAGTTTGAAATGAACATGACCAGGGTCCAAGATCCGGCGTGGTCAAAGTTTATCCTAAATGAATTGAAGATAACTCAGCCAAAACGGGTCGTGTCTAGATCGCAGATGTCCTCACAACCCAGCGCTGCTCCAACGCCGCAACCACCATCGGATGGAAGCCCGCAGCAGCGGAACACCGTCATGAATGTCAGAAATCTGATGTCAAACTCCAGATTCTTTAATAGAGGTACATAAGAAAAACACCTAGAGATGCTCTGCTTCCTTTAGGATTTGTAACTAACCTGACTGGAGACTTTATAGTCGCTTGTGGAAAATGATTTGAAATCAACCACTTCACCATTCACAATCTCCTTGCTATCTGTGTCAGCCCATTCAAGAGGTACCTTAGCATCGGCGTCCGTGTATGCCAGCACATTAAATGTGTACTCACTTTCGCTATTTAGCTCCGGTAAAAATGTGACGCTAGCTGTGATCTGTCTTATCAGTGCTCTGATCTGATCCTGGGTCTCATTAGGGTGCACTTCGGCAAATTCCCCCTCGGATCTACCCAATTGTGTTATATCGAACGCCCATCGTTCAGCCGTTTCCCCGTCATTCTTATTCACGATGCATAATACCAGCTTATTGCATTTCCCACCTAGAAGCCATTTGTGTACTTGGAATAAAATCTTCCGTATGTAAGCTTTCAATTCGTCGTCGTGGGTCTTTAAGAGCGTCAAACCATATTTCTTTACAGCTGTAAATTCCTCCGGCGGATATACGGCTCTCTGATACAGAATGGAATTGATGCAGAACTCAAAAAACTCCGAGATTGTTCGTGTGGAACCTTTCAGTGATATTGGATTTGACATAAAGTATGACTAAGGAATTTTGTAAACAGGGAACCTGTTTTAGTACTGCTTTCATTATTCGTGATAGAGATGAGGGCTGGGAACCCTATGATGCTTCTCTTAATATAAACATCATTCGTATACAATGACTTTGATGTTAAGTCACGAGCAGGAGAAGCATTAGCCGATTTAAAACACAACTATGAACAAAGAGGAATGGAAAACCGGGAAGAGAATTGAACTTTGACCAGCACATTATTGGCTACTTAGCTATTTATAAGTAGTAACAATTGATATATGTGATCTATTTTGTACTCGGGTGAAATCAGGTCAAAAAAATAGGTTTGGATAAAAGGGTTAGGGCATTCGCATTTTAGGAGATAGGACTAACTGATTCAATAGCAATGGTATGTTGCAGAAGGATAGAGACATTTTCAATGAGTTTTTAGTTACTAACCTATGATTGGTGTTGATAGCATGGCATCAAAAGGAGACAATGGACGCAGGAGCTGCTTCGAGCCAAAAAATTGAAAGATAAGCAGAAGATCCACGACTATCGAGAAATTACGAAGGAAGTTCTTGAATTGAGGGACAGAAAGGAGTATAGCATGGTATCTTTTAAAAAAACAGAACAGTTGCTAAGGTTAAATCCTGAATTCAATACGATATGGAACTTCAGAAGAGCTATAGTCACACATTTGCAGGAATCTGTAGAGACCAGCTTCTGGGATCGCGAGCTGCTGTTCACAATGGAACAGATGAAATTATATCCAAAAGTATACTGGATATGGAACCACCGAATTTGGTTGCTGAAAAACTACCCTAGCACGACTGTTTCGGTGTGGCAGCGAGAGCTCGAAATCGTGAACAAGCTGTTGCAGATGGACGCGAGAAACTTTCATGGATGGCACTACAGGCGGTTTATCATTGAGAATATCGAACGCCTGACATCGCAGTGCCTGGACCACGAAGAACTTGTGTTTGCGACCGAGCAGATCAACAAGAACATATCCAACTTCTCGGCGTGGCACCAGAGGGTCACGCTGGTCTCCAGAATGTTTGAAAGAGGTGAAATCATTGACAAAATGCAATTTATTCAGAATGAGTTTGAATACATTACGAATGCGATGTTCACAGATGCGGAGGACCAATCGGTGTGGTTTTATATCAAATGGTTCATTAAGAACGACATTGTATCATCAACACTGGACAGGGACAACTATATAGAGCTACTGGCGAAATTGAAGCAAAACATCATAGAAATCAACCAAGACGATTTGGAGTTTTCGGGCAAAGCCAATAATTGGTGCCTGAAGATCCTGATCGTGATCGAAGGGGTGGAAAGGAGCCTGGGCCTAGACGTTGAGTCGCATACTCAAACCTATCTAAAGCAACTGATCGATGCGGACCCACTTAGGAAAAACCGTTATAGATATCTTTTAACTAAATACTAGATACTTAGGTAGTGTCCTTGTAGACAGTCTCGGCTGCTATCAGTTTCTCAGAAAGTACATATCGCCTCTCTCTGATAGAAAAGTCTCTTTGAGTTGTCAGATAATTGTCGGATTCCAGCGTCTTCTCGTTCTGTCTGGGCAGCCCAGACTCCTTTCCAGCCCTCTTCTTGAGCTCTATAAAAGTATCGATCGTGACAACCGGTAAGTCTGGACCGATGCTGCTTCTTAGATCGCACACGTCAAACGCATTGATGTAGAAGTCGAGGATATCAAAGTATGCTTCGCTGATGGCCTCGTCGGAGGTTTCGAAAGTTTGGTACCGCTTCAAGGGCCATTGGGCCCCATCCTTTTTGAGCAGCTCAAATGCTACTTTAAGTGTGGCAAGGGCTACTGCATGAGGCGGTATTATCAGAATGAGTTCCAGTTTCAACACGTCCAGTGCAACAACCCAGGCAAGCTGGCAGACGTTGTAACTGAGTGCAAGCTCCTTCCCAAGCTTTACAATGTACTCGTCGATGTATATGCAATTATTCACACGGTGGTCAAAAGCGCATGATTCCAGTATTCGCAGCTCCAACTGGCAAACACGCTTTTTAAAGCTTTCGAGCAACTCTGTCGTAATCTTCGCTACATTCCGCAGTCTTAGCGACACAGAGCAGATGTCGTTGATTTTCTTTATTGTCTCTACTTGTTTGCAGCTCAGCAGCACACAACTTGTTGCTACTGTATTGCAGAGCTCTGTCTCGAATCTGTTGAATGCATGGTACCGCTGGTAAAAGTACATCGCCGTTTCAAGCGTTCTTCGTGGAAACTTCAACTGCACACATAGATCACACAGAAACTTGAATACAGTGATTTTCTTCTGGTTATAACTTCTGCGGTCTGGGATTGTGTACTTCTGGACACGCAGTAGTTGTGCTCTTGTGATGTACGGTCTGGAAAGGATGAGCTGTGATTCAAAGGTCGACGACATCTCGATGTAGTCAAAACTGCGTCTTTCGACTTGCTGCTAATTTCAATAAAACGCTCTGGAGTGTTGAAATATTAAACAATGTGCATCCATTCGGTGGAGCTGAATGCTTGCCGCTTCTCCCAGGCAAATATGCTTTCTGTGCTAACGATATCTGCTATATTAGTTGATGAAATTTCAGCCGTGGTAAGCGACATAATATATATAGTGGATGCCATATGTGTATAAATATGCTGAGTACATGATCTTAACTATAGTAGAGCTGCAGTTATATATGCAGACAATACAGAGCTGCAGAGCTGCAGAGCCACTATCCCTGGATTAATCTCGCAGTCAGGGACTCCAAATCCTCCAGAGTCTCTGGCTCTTCAACTTCAATGACGTTGTCGTTCGTCACCGTCATCTCGGACGGTACTTCCCGTCTTCTCTTCTTTGGAGATGGCTCCATGGCTTCTTCCTCGTCACCATCATCCTCTTCTTCGCTATATGCCATATCATCGCTCAGGTTTCCAGTTCCCAGATATGCGACGGTTTCGGTGTCGTCCTCACTGCCGTATTCTGCGCGCAGGTCTTCCTCCATTTCTCGTCTAATGGCTTCCAGCCTCTTTCTCTTCTTTTCCTGTTTTTTAATCTTGCTCAACGCCTTGTCCTCTGTGTCTACCATCGACATGTATTCGGATTCCTTGTCTATGAAAGATTTGATTTGTTCCTCGGTCGAACCCTTCTTGTGGAAATCTTCTTCACCCTCAAGTTCGTACACTGGATGAGCTTCGCCATCATCGTCGAACACCATCTTTGTTGCAGTTCCTTTCGACGCCAAAGAGGCCTTCTTCGATAGAGCCTTCTTTTGGCCCCTCAAGGATGTGGGGACGCTCAGTTCTGGTAGCTCGTCCTCGTTCAGAGGATGGTCGTTCCGTTTGATCTTGACGAATTCGCCCTCTTCGTCGTCGTCTTCTTCAGCTGCCTTTAGAGACGTCACATTCATATAGTGGTCTGTTAGAACGGTTTGGTTCTTACGCTCAAACATCTTGTCGTACCTTGTCCTGACCTCCTTCTTTTTGTCGATTAGTTCACCATCTTCGTTGGTTTGGGCCAGCAGCAGCATTTGTCTTGGTGCATTCTTCATCTCCTTGGCTCTCTCAATAGCCTTCGTTCCCTTAATCTTGATGTTTGGTGCTCCCGGTAGCCCTAGTGATTTAGCAAACTCCTCTGTTGGCAGATTTTCAAACTTGAAAACCTCCTTGTCTTTCTGTATGTATATCGATTTGACGTACGATATAAACGCTTTTTTGGCAAGGTATTTCAGTTCGGGATCCTGGAATAACAGCGATTGCAACTGAGCTTTGATCGACCTTTGTCTAGATTGTCTGATGGTCAACTTGCTAGGGACGATCTTTCTGGTTTCCAACCGCTTTAAAAAGACCTCCTCATTTGGCGTGAGTATTATCAGTGATTTTCCATCTTTGCCATACCGTGCAGATCTGCCAACTCTGTGGATATACGTATCCACATCTTCAGGACAGTCGACTTGCACAACCCAATCCACAGCAGGAAAATCGATACCTCTGGCAACAACATCAGTTGCAAAAAGGCACACCTGCTGTGCACGGCTGAACTTACCGAGAGTCTCTGTTCTGGCTTTCTGTTTCTGTCTACCATGGAGATGCATCAACGAAATACCAGGTTGAAGCTTTCTGAATGTTTCGTAAACAAAATGGACCTGTTTGGAGCTGGAGAGAAAGACGATTATCTTGCTTTTCAGGTGTGATTTGATGAAGCTAAACAAAACATCCAGCTTGTCCTGCAATTCTGTTATGATATATGATTGTTGTAGCGTCTCAGGGGTTGCAGGCTTGCCAAGATTGCTGGTGACGTCCATCGTACCAATGGTTTTGTAGTCCACTAGGGAAAGTCTGGCCAAATCGGCGAGGGACTGGGATTGCGTTGCCGAGAATAGCAGTGTCTGTCTTGAGGGTGGTAAGTTGCCTACAATAGCATCCAATGTTTTCTTGAAACCCATGTCAAGACATCTATCAGCCTCATCCAAAACAAGCATCTGTAGGTTTGAAGTTTCGAGCCCCACAGCCTGGTCTAAATGGTGTAAAATTCTACCAGGCGTACCAATTAGAATGTTGATCTTGGCTATTCTTTCCAATTCAAACTTCACGTCCTTACCACCAATGACCAGACCTGCAGAAAAACTGAGATGGCCACCGATCTTGGTCAGCACTTCGTATATCTGCATGGCCAGCTCTCTGGTTGGTGAGATAATAAGTGCACCTAGGCCATCAAACTCAGACCACCGCTCACGATACAGCTTCTCGAGCACTGGGATCAAAAACGCTAGGGTTTTACCGGATCCTGTCTTGGCTGCCCCCAAAACGTCGTGGCCCTTCAATGAGACAGGAATCGAGTCTCTTTGGATCTCTGTAACCTTCACAAACGAAGCGTCTTTCAGGCCTCTCAGGACTGGCGTGGATAGTGGCAAGTCCTTGAAATGGACAGCCTTGGTAACTTTTGGATCATACTCCTCTGTTTTTTCCTGCAATTCTTTGATGTAATCGGACTCCTTTTGGCGCAGTTCCTTACGCTTAGAGGTGGATACCTTGTGTTTCTTGGCCATACTGTTTTTGGGTGTTTTCGAATCGTGCTTCTCAGTAAAAGTGTCTTTCTAATGAATAAAGTATGCACAAATTTTCGAGATTGTCAAAAAGTTTGATACCTGGTGTTCTCTCTATGTTGGCGTTATATCTGCTTTCGATGCAATTGTAAGTGATGAGATGAGATGAGCTTGCATGGAACAATTTTTCACTTGGTAGATCACACTTATATCACGTGCAAAAGACATGTAGATGTTTGCCTGGGCCCTTCTATGGGTCAATTTCTTTAACTAATATAATAGTAAAGATAAGGTCTGAAATATACCTAGTATAAAGCTTGGTTCTCTAAAGATTATATAGAAAGTTTAATGGGCTAGAAAAAGCTTCTTTTTATATGTTTTTTACGCGTCGTTTAGGCTGTTCATTGAGCCTCTGTATAAGTGGACTGATCATGCGTATAACACGTGTGTATAGCTCACGTGCGCATGTAAGGGTAAATATCTACAGACAATATAGTGATCTTTGTTGATAGTTGAGTTATGGATATGAAACCTGCCTAAGCTACGATGGGGACAGGAAGGCAATGAACACCAACTCCTAGTTCTCTTCTCCGGAGTTTAGCAGAACTTTGAGGTAGTATACACATGAAACGTCATTTTGTCAAAACATCGCGTCAGCAGAACCCTTTTTTGAAGAAATTTAGAAGTGATGAGCAAGTTCGATATCCGGTCAGCAACACAATTCTCCCTATATTTGAGCCATCTGGTCTCCTGGAGCTGGACGCTCATAGCAAAGAAGGTGTAATTTTGAAGCACGTAGAGCCTAGTGATGCGCTGGCGCCCACGAAGTTTTGGGAAAAGTTTAAAGTTGCTGTTTCCGACCGAATGATATATGAAGTGCTACTTTTCAAGAGAGACACCAAGACACCCCTCCGTCGGTTCAATTTAGACGCCAAGAGCTCTTACATTGTTGGTCGACAGCTGGGTAGGCATCTAGAGGACCATGAGGGAAGCGACGAGGAGAGCCAAGAGGTTGTAATAGCAGATATCGGCATACCTGAAGAGAGCTGTTCCAAAGAACACTGCGCGATACAGTTCCGCCTGCAGAAAGAAAGGCTGGTGCCGTACGTGATAGATCTCGATTCGTCGAACGGAACATCGCTGAACGGTGTTCTGCTTCCGCAAGCTCGTTATGTAGAATTGAAAAGCGAAGATGTGCTTGTCACCGGTGCGCAGGACGACTCCGAATACGAGATAGTGTTCATGGCGGTATAAAACCAATGCTCTATATGCTGTATGCATTAACATTACTTATATACATATATAAAGGCCCCTTTTCAATCTGACATTTCTAAGATAGTAACATCTCAGTTTCGCGTTGTTGGGCGCGGGATCCTCCTCTCTATAGTGGGCGTCCTTGGCATATCTCCATGAGGATATTCTAGTGACGTCTAACTCTTGTCTAATAAGTTTAGGGTAAAAAAAATGGATGTATGTTGAAGATGCAAATATGATGGTTGTGATATTGGTGAAATTCACTCTCACAAGGGTGAAATTCATGAAAGAGAAAACAATACTAGTTTTTAACACATGCGCCAAAAGAAGAGTAGCGCATTAATCCAAAAGAATTGTTTGATTACAACTCATCGTGTTCGAAGTAGTCGCCATCTTCATCCTCATCGTCATCTTCGAAGCCAGCTGCATCGCCACCTGGGGTGCCGTACAACTTGGATGTGATTGGGTAGGCAATCTTGGACAACTCCTCAAACTTCTCGTCAAACTCTTCAGCAGTAGCGGTATCAGTGTTGTCTTCCAACCAGGTCAAGACATCATCGGCACCTTCAACCAAAGCTTGTTGGTCGTCTTCGTCCAGCTTGTCGGCCAAATCACCGTTAGCTTGGTTCTTCAAAGAATGAGCGTAGTTCTCCAACTTGTTTCTGGCCTCAATCTTCTTCTTCACGGCAGCGTCTTCGGAGGCATATTTCTCTGCTTCCTCAACCATTCTGTCGATATCTTCTTGGGTCAATCGGCCCTTGTCGTTGGTGATGGTGATCGATTCGGACTTACCAGTACCCTTGTCAGTGGCAGAAACCTTCAAAATACCGTTGGCATCCAAAGCGAAAGTAACCTCGATCTGTGGAACACCTCTTGGAGCTGGTGGAATACCAGTCAATTGGAACTTACCTAGGGCGTTGTTATCCTTGGCCATAGCTCTTTCACCTTCGAAGACTTGGATCATGACAGTGTCTTGGTGGTCAACAGCAGTGGAGAAGATTTGAGACTTCTTCGTTGGAATAGCAGTGTTTCTCTTGATCAATGGGGTCATGACACCGCCAGAGGTCTCAATACCTAGAGTCAAGGCGTTGACATCCAACAAAACAATGTCCTCTACACCTTCCTCACCGGATAAAACACCGGCTTGGACAGCAGCACCGAAAGCAACAGCCTCGTCTGGGTTAATACCCTTGGAGGCCTTCTTACCGTCAAAGAATGATTCTAGAAGTTGCTGGACCTTTGGAATTCTGGTGGAACCACCGACCAAGACAATGTCGTCGATGTCCTTCTTTTCTAGACCGGAGTCAGCCAAGACCTTTTCAACAGGCTTCAAGGTCTTCTTGAATAGATCCAAATTCAACTCTTCAAACTTAGCTCTTGTCAAAGTTTCACTCAAGTCGATACCGTCAACAAAGGAGTCGATTTCGATACGGGTGGACATTTGACTGGATAGAGCACGCTTAGCCTTCTCAGCCTCTCTCTTCAACTTGGCTAGAGCCTTGTTGTTGTCGGAGACGTCAATGCCGTGCTTCTTCTTGAAGGTCTTGATCAATTGGCGGACGATCTTGTAGTCGAAATCTTCACCACCCAAGTGAGTATCACCTGCGGTGGCCTGGACCTCAAAGACACCGTTCTCGATGGACAAAAGGGACACATCGAAGGTACCTCCACCCAAATCGTAGACGATAATCTGGTGCTCCTCGTTGGTCTTGTCGAGACCGTAGGCGATGGCGGCGGCGGTTGGTTCGTTGACGATTCTCAAGACGTTCAACCCGGCGATGGTACCTGCATCCTTGGTGGCTTGTCTCTGAGCATCGTTGAAGTATGCAGGAACGGTGACAACGGCGTGGGTGACCTTCTTGCCCAAGTAGTCCTCAGCGATGTTCTTCATCTTGCCGAGAATCATACCTGAGATTTCCTCTGGGGTGAAAACCTTGTTCTCGCCCTTGACCTGGACTTCGACGGCTGGCTTGCCCTCCTTGTTGATAACGCTGAATGGCAGGTGCTTGATGTCGTTCTGGACCGACTTGTCGTTGAACTTCAAACCGATCAGTCTCTTGATGTCGAAAATGGTGTTCTGTGGGTTGGCGGCGACCTGGTTCTTGGCGGCGTCACCAATCAATCTCTCCTCGTCTGTGAACGCGACGTAGGATGGCGTGATTCTGTTACCTTGTTCGTTTGCCAGGATCTCAGTCTTACCGTTCTTCATAACGGCGACACAGGAGTAGGTGGTACCCAAATCGATACCGATGACGGTGCCGTAGCTCTCTGCATCCTCGTCAGCACCTCTGACCAGAACGTGCGAGCTCTTGGACCCGCCAAACGGCAAAACGACCAAAAACAGGGTGTATAGAATAACGGCCAGTGGAACCAGCCATCTGGAGCTGTTGTTGCCTCTGCTGAATAACATCTCAATTACCAACTGTGTGCTTGTGCTTGCCTTTGCGTGCTTCTGCTTTGCTTCTGCCTTCCTTTGACCTTACGCGAATTTTTGCGGGTAGAGTCTAGCAGTGCCTGTCTTGGGTGAATCCAGGGCTCTCGAATGCAGACCAAAAACCTTGTAAAAGCTTGCTCACTGGTGTTGTAACCTTGGTTTCGAGCGTTGCGAATGTCCGGAAACGTTTCGACGGTATGCGTAGGTCAAATAGAGGCTGCTTATATAGTTTCCCAGTGGGTGCGCTGCGTGTGTGTTCGCTGCGCGCGCTTTAGCAGGGCGACGCCGCTGGCAAAGTTGACACGTTGTCCTCAACGCTCTTCGCGTTTTCAGGCGGAATTCGCGTGACGCGGCCTGGGAACGTCTCTTTTTCTTACGGGCCGTTGTTTTCTGGCCGTGAGGTCAGACTGACGCGTAAAGCGTATTTCCATAGCCTTCTCGAACGTTCTACCGTAACCAGGCGCTGCTGTGCGCGAGCGCACGCAGAACGGCAGAACCGGCCCGCAGAACTCGTTCGGCGTTACGTTGCGAACGTTGCTGGAAGGCGAACGCCCGTTGCGCTTGCACACTCCGTACGGCAGACCGGGAGACCTGCGGTCACCCGGCCCCGCTGTCGGCATGTTTGCCGTAAACGTGTCGTTGCCAGAGAAACGCGTCAATCAGATGACGTGCGGCAGTCACCTCCAGCGCCAGTCCGGAGGGACGACGTGTGGGCGCTGCAGGTGCTGTACACAGGCAGCTGGCCACAGGTCCTGTGCCAGCTGCACGTTGACGCAATGGCTCAACACTATTTGTAGAGGGAGGAGAGAGCCGCTCTGGTCGCACAGCACGAACTTCCGCAGGCTCGCGCCGTGCCAAACGACAGTGCAGGTGCGGGCGCGGGCGCAAGCGTCGGGCGTTCTGGAGGAGCAGTGCTTACCGTGTAGGCTGCGGTAGCAGCAGCACAGGCGCTCTGGGAATCCTCGGGGCGGAGTATCTTTGGCTGTGGCGCTGTGCTCGGCGTAGTGTTCAGCGTAGGGCCGGCTGTTTATGCACGCTGTGTTCAGCGCGAACACTGAACATTACCGTTAGTATTAGCGTTGAGTGTGCCTAGCGTTAGCGCTGCACTCAGCCATTGGCATCGGTGCTAGACTCAGCCATTGGCATCGGCGCCGTTTGTGCTGTCCTTTGCGCCGACTGTGCAGCGAACAATTCAAGAACATGCATTAGATCAATATATACACGCATGCTGGGTATCTGTAAATATTCGTTTAAAGTGATGGTACTTTATAGCGATGGTAGTTTGCAGCGCTGGCAGTTTGCAGCGATGGCTGCATTTCACGCCCCGCCGATCCCCGCTACTGCTGGGAGGCGCCCTGCTTGGCCAAACTGTCCGCCATCTCGTTTCCGTGCTCGCCCGCGTGGCCCTTGACCCACTCGATCCTGAAGTCACCACCGTTGTCGAACGCCGCGCTGTTCACCTTGTAGTACTGCTTGACCTTCGCGTAGTTCTTGACCAGTGGAACGGTCAGGTCGGCGTTCGGCTGGCTCTGCAGCTCGGGCTCCGAGTACGACGCGTACCGGTCGTTCAGCAGCTTTGCGACGTACTCCGAGTCCGTCTTGATCTGGTAATTGACCTTGTCCTCGGACGTCACGAGGTTGTCCCAGATCTTCTCCAGCGCTTCTGAGACGGCCTTGATCTCCGCCCGGTTGTTGGTCTGCGCGCCCTCGCGCAGTCTTGCAGAGATGTTGTTCTCCGGCTGGTCGGCAAAGTACGCACCGTAGCCAGCTCGTGAGCTGCTGGTCCCATTAGCCAGCGCGGAGCCGTCGCAGTACACGTCGCAGCGCTTACGGAACCTAGCATCGGCCTGAGCGACTGTGTAGCGCTCCGCAAAGTCGCTGCCGGACTGCCCAATGAGGCCGTAGTCTGCGGCGGAGCTGTCGCCCGAGATGAAGTCTTCTGCGCTGCTCTTGTCCTCGAACTTCTTGAACGAGAGGCCCTTCTGGCCCTTGACGTACGACTGGCACTCGCCCCAGTTGTCAAAGATTTTGTTCGCAATGCTGGGGTTGCTGCTCTTCACCGAGTAGTATTTGCTGACGCTGGCAGTCGGCTTGGCAGCTGGATTTTTAGCAGAGCGACCCCAACTGCTGGAGCCTCCACCAAAGCTCGATCCACTGTAGCCTCCGCCAGAGCTCGATCCGCTGTAGCCTCTACCAGAGCTCGATCCGCTGTAGCCTCCGCCAGAGCTCAAGGTGCGGGATCCTGACCCAGATGACCCTCCACCACTGCTGCTGCCCGGGTATCCCCCGGAGCTGTTGGAAAATGCCTGGGCTTCCGCGTGGGTGTCAAACCTCTTGTAAACGGCGCCGCTGTACCCACTGACCTGGTCCTTACAATCGTTCCAGTTGCTGTAGACACCAGTATTACGTCCATTCTGGACGGAGTAATAACCTCCTTTCTTACCTGCCATGTTGAGCAACCTCAAAAGTGGATGTTTGCAATGAAACGAGACCCAGGCTGAAGCTAGTCTTGATCTCAATGCGACGAAGCCAGAACCGATCAATGAAATAAAATCGAAGTCCCAGGACTTATCTCTTTGACGAGGATCGTTCGATTTGAAGTGGATAATGTGCTTTTTATATGCGATTTTCAAATGGAATACCTATTTGTTCCAGTGGTATAATAAATATTGTTTCAACATTTCCGTAATGTTTAGGGTGTCTCATTAGAAGATGAGCTGTTTGTAAGGAGACCGACCGAACCAAAACGTTAATTTGCGCACACCTAAACATTAAACCAAATGCAACAAAAGACTACCGCATACAAAATACAGTTTTTGCGTTTACAAACAGTTGAAAAGCGCTTTATATAGAGATTTTTCTGCTAAATATTATTACCCACCTGTTTCAATTATACGCGACGAGTGAACCCAAACGCTATCTCCTGATTTCACGGCATCACATAGCCCACTGAGCATGATTAGGACTCAAACGCATCAACCCCCATAAATGCTAATGACAATCAAAACTTAGTCCAGCTATCACTCGAGATATGCAAGAAAAATTCCGGTCGCAGGTTTACGGAGTCTTTTTTCCCCGCCTAACAATTCCCAGATCTGATGTGCGCTTGGCGCCCATACCGATACGCAACTTCATAGACAGCCTTTCGGCCTGTCCTAAACTTTGTTTTAGCGGCCCCTCTTGTCTTGCAGTATGTGTATATGAGTTCTGTGCGGCATTCTGCGCAGTATTAGCCCTTGCTAATTTCAAATCGGGCTTTTTCAGAACCTTCCCTCCTGCCCGTTTCTTATCAAACTGTCGCAGCTTGTATTGCATGTACTCTTGCTCGTTCTTGTCCTTCTCCACCTTTTCCTGCCGTACCTGCTCAAAGTATTCCAGCTCCTCGCGGCTCAGCCTGTTGAAGCTGTCCTTCTCGCGTACTAGACCGTTATACTCCTTCTGCTTACTGATGGCATTCAATCGCAGCTGTTCCCGCAGCGACTTGCGCTCCCGTTTGCGGGTCTCGCTCTCGAACTTCGCTTGCTCCTCCTGCTCTCTGATCCGCTGCGTGTCGATGTCAGTAACACCCTCGCTGACAAACTGGATTTTCTTTGTCAGTATCTCCGACATGGAAGCACTGTGGTTAGAAGAATCTTCGGACATGGGGGCTTCAAGTGAACTCTATGTGCTGTCGTTCACTTGGTGCTGTTGCCTACTGCATCGGCTAGTGTTTCAGCTTTCTATAACGATGAGCTTGCCCTACTGTTTTTGACTGTCACGTGCCATAATAGGCCTGCTCATATACAGAGTGATGTTTTAGGTCTGAGTAACCAAGTCAACGATAGTGTGAGGATTCTAATGTACATGGTTGTCGATCTCTGCAACCGTCAGCCAGTATTGTAGTGTCATTCAATAACCAGTGATAAACAATTATGCACAATATTCAGACTTTAATGGGATTTAACAATTGTAAAAGAACACACTGTTGTGCAAAGTTTGACCAATTACAGTCATTCCTCCTAATTAACCCAACATGGATCTCATTTTTAGCCCTGAATGATCTTTCTTACATCTTTCAAATGGTCTTAATTAACTTTTTAATTCCTGTAAGACTACAATGGTTTATAGGCACCACACAGCGTCAAACTCTCAGTAAAAGAACAGTTGTATAAAGAGCAGGGTCTTGAGCCCCCATGTTAAACATGGTTGGTCGCTTCAAAAGAAGGAAAGATCATTTAATATTAACCTTGACTATAATTAGGTTATTGAATAGTAATATAGACTTTGCATAAACTGTATAAGGGCGGATCCAATTCTCAACAACTCCAACCCATTCAGCAGTAAAAGGTGTTATGTGGAAAGTTTAAAAATCTACCTTTTCTGTTGTAGATTAGATTGACGGTAAGACAAGAACTGCTGTGTGCCCTAACACCAGCGGAACCTACGACCAACGAGAAAGAGGGGCAAGCATACCCACAACACAATAGACATGAGGGGCCATAGCCGATGGGCTACAGGCATGAGGGGCATAGACAATAGAAAGCTAACCCTAAGCCGCCGGTTGTCTGAACAGACAGTGTTAACCAACGAGCGATGTATACGTATATAAAGGAGGGATTAGGAGCCAGCGAAAGATAGGATTAGAAGTACAACTAAGTAGAACAACGATCATCACATCGAATAGATATCAGTATCTTATATCCATAACTCTCACTAGTTAGTTTAATAAAGCTAACCATAGAATTACCACTATTAGACTAGTCCAGTTCACAACAATTTTGTTGTATAGTTGACTGGAATGTCTGGCTTAATCTCAAGTTGACTTGGTGTAATTAACTGATTGTTATTACACGGTCTTTTAGTATTAGAAGCTTGTTCTTTTATAAATGCTATATAGAAAGTATTACGAACGTTGGTACTAATTGTTGGCAATTAGTTGACCTTTTATACCTTTTGATTGGGGTCTTAGACTGTCTATTGCTAGTCTCTATTATTAACATCGGACGACTGTGTCCCAAGACGTACTAGCGTTCTTATGCCGCAGTTCGGCGCTTAGGTCTT
>JANIWU010000159.1:0-14280 GCA_030705145.1 Hagleromyces aurorensis | reverse complement strand
TAGAATCGAGGGTTTTGAAGAATATAAATACCCGTCGATTTACCGTACTTATCTATAGTTCATAATCGCTAGATAAAAAGGAGAACAGAGCTAATTAGAAGAACAACATTTAGCCAATAATTCATCAACTGGAAGCATCCAGTTCTAGTCTGTCTATTTTAATTAAACAACCATAACCTGTTACTGGAACCCAACACAACAATTCTAAGATGGTTTCGTGGTCTAGTCGGTTATGGCATCTGCTTAACACGCAGAACGTCCCCAGTTCGATCCTGGGCGAAATCATTTTTACCACTATCAAAAAAGTTTAGTAATTTTTTCTCGGGCAAGACCGCGGGGGTAACGCGTTAACTGTGTCGTAACGTTAAAGAATCGAAGCACGTTAGGTCTGCGAGCGGATATTTTTAGACATGTTGAGCGATATTTATCGGCCAACTATGCCAGACGCTCCGCAGTTTATTGTGGAAATAAGCAAAACTATAAGCTATACTTCTTCCTCAAGGGTGCAAAATTGGGACGACATTTTCAGAGGCTGTAATTTAGGGCCTTGATACACCTTCTGATTGGAGCAGACGTTGCGGATTATTTTTAGGTGGATATGAGATCTGGACAAAAGGCTCAGAGAAAAGGGAATAAGATGCCAAGAAGGCTTCACTACAGATCGGAACCATAGGAGTCATCCCACACGTTGTTACTGCGGACAGGCCTGAACCTAGGGTCTCGCCGGAGGGTTTTCCGTAGATCGTTATTTAACCCACACTGCGCAAGAGTTGATGCGTGGAAACAGCAAAATCGAGCGTTTTGTAGAAGCAACCTTTTTTTGACATAACTTTATGGGCTCGAGCTTTGCCCTGTGCAAGAACGACATCACCCTCTCAGTATCAGAAATGTATTGTACAGGCCTGGATTAAGAAGTTTTTTCCGAACAAAATAAAGGCCGAAATACTAAAGGGACAGAAGGGATCCTAGGACTGAGGTTTAGGTAAGTGAGAATGCTACAGGACAAGGTACAGGGGAAGGAAAAATTTCTCATGTTGTTCAAATAACTCTAAAACATATAAATAGGCATTAAGATGGTGTCACCGCCTTACTGGTAACTGTTGCGCTCTTTTCTAGGCCTAGCAGATGTTTTCTAGGTATCAAGTCATCTCAAAGGACCGTACCCGACAAACAACGCTAAGATGGTCAAAATTAACCTCGTATACTCCCTGTACCTGGCTGCCTGTACTGGATTGAAGCTAAAACCCAGAAATGGCAATGGGTATTTGGGATTGAACTTTGCAAGATCGCATGGTCTTAATTCCGAGGATGCGGCTGCTAACAGAGCAGCAGGCAGAGCTCTCAGGAAGCGGGACGATGAGATGGTCGAGGTCGAGATAAAAAACCAGAGAAGCTTCTACTCTGTGGACCTCAGAGTTGGAACGCCTGGCCAAAATATCACTGTCCTTCTTGACACTGGGTCCGCTGACCTGTGGTTCCCTGACACTTCAAACCCACTTTGCGGAACCACCGTGCCAGTTAACAACGAAGAGCTGTTTGCCAACTGGACCACTGTGAGCCAGGCAAGCTCGTCAACTACAACACTTTCCAGGCTACCTGCAGAAACTATCATGTGCGAGAGATGGGGTGCTTTCAGCACTAACCGGTCATCAACCTTCAACTGGACGAAGAACCTATTCGAGACCAAATATGGTGACAGCTCCGTTGTCACAGGCAGATTTGGACAAGATGTAGTTCGCATCAACAATCTAACAATTGCCGGTGTCCAATTCGGTGTTGGCAACAGAAGTAATGCTACACAGGGTGTTATGGGCATTGGCTTCAGAGGCGAGGAGTCATCAAACGCAATTAAGATTGGTGACCAAGAATTATTTGAATATCCAAACTTCCCAGCTTACTTGAAAGAGAAGGGACTCATCAAGAAAAATGCCTACTCTCTTTACATGAACGACAGAGAAGCTAAATCGGGCAGCATTTTGTTCGGTGCTGTCGACCATGACAAATACGAAGGTAATCTATCAACTGTTCCTTTGATAAATAGTGGCGACAAGA
The DNA here is from genome assembly GCA_030705145.1 of Hagleromyces aurorensis. Lineage (NCBI taxonomy): Eukaryota > Fungi > Ascomycota > Saccharomycetes > Saccharomycetales > Saccharomycetaceae > Hagleromyces > Hagleromyces aurorensis. The sequence continues at coordinate 12,228 of JANIWU010000159.1, read as the reverse complement.
AGAACAGGTCTCCACCAACTGACTTCACATTCAACATTGATAAGGTTGAGATTGAAACCAGCAAAAAGAATGAGACAATTCAAAAGAAGACTACTGCGTTCATCGACTCGGGTGCCTACCTGTTTGGATTACCAAGCAAAGCTGCTAAAAAGATTGCAAAGAAGTACAAGGGTAAGTATGACGATGTGCTTCAGTTCTATCTAATCGATTGCCCTGCCAGCTCCGATGACTTAGGAGATCTTGTATTTACTATTAGTGGTGCCAGAATCAAGGTTCCAATTGCAAATCTAATCCAGAGATCAGCTTCCGGCAAATGTGCTCTAGGTGTCTCTGAGGACAAAGGACCAATCTTGTTAGGCGATGAATTTTTGCAGGCTGCTTATGTGGTTTTCGATCTAGACGATTATGAGTTATCATTTGCTCAGGCTAACTTGAACTCAAACAATACCGACATTGAGGTCATTGAAAGTACAGTTCCTGGTGCTGTTGCTGCTCCAAAGTACACAAGTACTTTACCCTACAGGGTCTCTTCAAGAACAGCTTCTTCTAAGGCTAGTTCAACGAAATAGACAGACGATAAGGAACGGTTTTTGGACCGTAACTTAATGGCTTCTTGGAATAAATCTTCTGATATGCTGCCTTTGCTGAGCAATATGGTTTGATATCTGACAGCACAGTACTAATTATGCCGTCTAACGAAAGACTATGTAGAGCCGTATGTAGCATTTCGTAAAAGATTCAGCAACTTTATATCGAATAGTCGTGAGAATACGAATATACTTTGGGAGATCAACCGTGAATGTACTTCTCAGACCAGAGAATCCTGTTTTGCATATAAATATGATTCAACCTGGTTGGCTAGTTTATAAGAACACTTTGCCATCATCATTATTAGGTCTGTTATAATCTGTTTAGAAGTGTTGTAAGTCTGACTGAAAATGATTGAGCCAATGAAAAATAAGTCAAACCGGCATTCTCGAAATGATGTGTTGTACAGGGTTAACATTCGTAGAGCATGTTTTTCGTGTTATTCTTTCAGAAGTGCACCGGTTTAAGGGGCGCTACAAACTATTATTTGAGAAAAGACATTCTTTCTTACTTTACACCGATAGCGTAACTCTTCAAGATTTCCTTGGATAAGTCGTTGTTCTATTTCAACTTTAGGTGTACTTGTTGCAAGACAGCAGAATTGCCAGCTTTCAAACAATATTCAATTGTCTTGCTGTATGTGCGTGTGGGATACAGATAGCTCAAAACAGCCGAAAAAATCCATTCATTGTTCTAGTGTTTTACAAGTTACTAGTTCCTACTCCTAAAATGTATTGGACATTTGATAGCCCGTTCGTATTTTGTAGAACGATGGATGGAAACACGCGCTTTATGTGATGTTTATGAAAATGATTTGAAAACCTACAGCAATAAAAGTTCCAACATTAATGAATGATTCACCATATGAATTCTCATTATACCTTTCAGACACCATACGGAAGCCCAAGTTACAATTTCGAATGCGTTACACTCAGATTTATCTTACGGTGTTTGGTTATTGCACTACACAAACAAGCTAAAAATAACATGTATTGCTTGCCAAGTCAACATTTCCCTAATGGTCCAGTTTTAAGTTATAAATCCATGCTGTACCGAGCGCAATTGAAGCTTTAACTTACTGTGCCATAAACAATACAAATTTGTTCTCAAATTTAGCCTTCAAGAATAACATAGAATTGATCACTACTTCAGCGGTCGAGATCTCTCAACATCCAGCTGTGCCCATGTGTCAAAGCGTAATATCTATACCTTTTGTATTTCCCTCGGTTACTTTTGTCCGGTAATTGTAAACCCAAATTTTAATCAGGTCCGTAACAAAATGAAAGTTGTTTTGACAATTTTGATTAAAGAAATAGTTGTATATATTCTTGATGCTTTTCGAGCCTATTATAACAAAATCTTGATCAGGTATTGTTTTATAGGGGTCTATTGTATTTGCTGAAAGCAAATTCGAGAAAATCAAAGTTGAGCTAGCCAGTATTCAACAACTTTATTCAATATCAAGTATTCATCGCGATGAAAGTTTTCAACCCAATTCCTACCTTGGGTTTTTTACATCTGCGATTTTCGATAGATCTATAACATAATTTACCCTCGGATCTACGACAAAGAGAAACACCAGAGCAAACGATATTATTCAACTTCTTGGCAGAACATGGCTAAACCAAAAACATTAAGGACCAGATAAACTACCCGATAATTTGGGGCGAGGTTTCCGTATGAGCATTTTAAGGCTGGAAAACAATGTCTCGTTCTCATACGAGAACCAGTTAACCACCAGTCTTTTGTGAACTAAATAACTATATCTGCCTTTTCTAAGATGTTCTAAATTAAGAATGAATAGCACTGTGCCCATAAATAAATCCAATATTTTGATTTTGACAAATTGCATCATTCCGAGGAATATATAAAAAGGGTTTCTTCATTATCATCTTTCTATCGTCGTCTTGGTTCGTGGTGTTGGAACAAAAGACTACCATACCTCAACGCTGAAAAAATATGGTTTTGTTGAATTGGGTTTGTGCTGTCTACCTCTTAGCAAAAGCTAGAAGTGCTGCTGTTCAAAAAGAAGGCAATGGCTACGTTGGTTTGAACTTCAAGAGAATTGCTGGCGATTCATTTGCTGATGCAGTTGCTAGAGAAGAAGGTTCTTCTGATTTGATTAGGCGCGATGATGGTTACCTTGATGTGGGAATTGCTAAGAAAAGTAGCTTTTACACTGTAGACGTGTCTGTTGGAACACCACCACAGAAGCTTAGGGCTTTGTTGGATACTGGTTCATCAGATTTGTGGTTTATGAGCCCACAGAATCCCAGCTGTGGAAATAAAGTTGCGTTCAACAACGAAGACATATTCAATGATTGGTCTAAAATCACTTACAATGGCAAGTTTAATAAACAAATGCAAGAAAAGTATGACTCTCCAATTAGTTGTGCCAGCAAAGATACGTTTGATGCGAACCAATCCAGTACTTTTACAAAAACGAAGTACAAATTTCAGATTGGATACGGTGATGGATCCAAAGGTGGCGGGTATTATGGAACTGATGTTTTACAGTTGGGAAATGGAATCACCTTGAAAGACACGTGGCTTGGAGTTGGGGAAGTTACAAACTCAACCACCAATATCCTTGGAGTTGGTTTCAAAAGTAACGAAGCCAGTAATAACGTTGTACCAGGCCAGAATACCTTCACCTATCCCAACTTACCTCTTCATTTAAAACAGTCTGGTAAAATTAAGAAAAATGCCTACTCCTTGTTTATGAACGATAGGGATGCTCAAGAGGGTACAATTTTATTTGGTGCGGTTGATCATGAAAAGTACTCAGGTGAACTTTTCACTGTCCCAATTGTAAGCGGTGACTCCAAGGATAAAACACCTGCTGAAGTAATAGTACAGATTGATGGTTTGTCCTTATCGAAAGATGGCAAGTTATATGAAGCTTTGCCACAGAGTTCTTCTACATTGATCGATTCAGGAACATATCTACTATATTTACCAGAAAAGATTGCTGATGCCATTGCCAATAAGTTTTCTGCACGTTATGACAATGATCTCTCTTTTTACGTTATTGATTGCCCTGACAATCTTATTGACATGGGTGATTTAATATTCAACTTCAGTGGTGGTTTAATAACAATTCCATTTAAACACTTTGTAATGAAGTCAGCCAACGATAAATGTGCTTTGGGTATAACCCCAACTGGTGAAATAATGACTTTGGGTGATTTATTCCTATCTTCAACATATAGCGTTTTTAACCTGGAGGATTATGAATGTTCGTTTGCAAAAGCCAAATTCACTGATTCTTCAAATATCGAACCCATCATCGATCATGTTCCAGGTGCAAAGAGAGCTCCGTTATATACAAGTAAACCATCCTACCAATAGAACATCAAGTGAAAGTCTCAGTGAAAAAACGCCAGGGGGAAAATATGTATCTAAAAATTTATTTGTTTGGCGGCTCAAAATTTTATCCTTTATATCAACAATCTGATTACAAGTTGGTTAGTTCTATATACATTTTTCTGTAAGATGTTTGTAATTGATGCAGACACATAAATTTTGCAATTGTAAAGATTTGGATTCAATTGGACATATTAAGTTACAAGTACTCTACATCATTCAGGTAACGACCAGCACTGTCTTGGCAAGTTAATACCAATACTGCGACTTTCAATTTCTGTCACGGAAAACTAAAGTTTTCTAAAACACATTTATATTCAATTTATTATAAATTTATAATCTTTGTATATGGTCTGCTATAGGATGGGTAATTGTACTCTTCAAGAACTTCAATTATTAGGGTGCGTTAATTCAAAAATAAAAAATGAACAAAGAAAGGTTTAACATCAACAATGTAATCATAAGAAAAATATCATGCAAAAGAATCCTGAAACAGCAACGTAAATAGGTTGGATTCTATCCAGGGCAGCTGCAGCAGAATATGAGGACACGACTACTGTACTGTTGTGGGCAGTTGTTGAATTTGAAGAAAGAGCAGTCATAATGGTCGTAGTTTCAACTGGCGCCAATGTAGATACTTCTCTCTTTAGCATAGGGATACCTAATATTTTAGATTGTGTTGCATCCAAAATAACAAAGTCATTTGTTTGAATACCGACAATTTCTGTTAGGGTGGCTAACGCATTGTTGATTGATACCTCTGTGGTGACAACTTGTGGTTCTTCAGTGAAGACTGTAATAGTTTCAGTGAGATGATGGCCGTTTGTACCAAATTCGATTAATAGACCAACGCCATCCCCGACAGTATCAGTGTCTACAGTAGCTCCAAAAGTGACAGACAGGTCCAAGTCGACATAATCGACCACCTTCCCGATCTCTGCTACCAAACTTCCCAAAAATTTAGTTGCAGCATCAACTAGATTTGTCGTGCCTGTGACAACAGAGGAAATGTCTTCGATAGTTTGCAAAAGTTGTTTGACGTTGATAATAGAGTCTGTGTTAGTGTTGTCTGCAAAACTGACACCAGCATGAACACTAAATACTGGATTGACTTTAATCTCTCCCAGGTTGATGTCTTTCAAAATACCTAGGATATCAATACCTTTGTTACCGGCAGCTGTTGAGGTTGCCACAGGACTAGTCCAACTAGTGCTTGGAAGTGTTGCAGAAATGGGAGCTGAGATAGAAGTGGTAACAACAATAGACGTTACCTGGGCGGTACTGCTAACAGCCGTCGTAGTTGGAACTGTTAGAGTTCCATTTGTGTAGCCAGTTTCACGTGGATATACCATAGCATATGCAGAGGAGAGAGCTGGTAATACTGCTAGTAAGGATAGTGTTTTCATGATGGTTTGTATATGATTGTTGCTTGCTGGTTTTAGTTACAACAGCAAACAATGAAACAACTGAATATGTGGAGCAAGAATTTGAAGCTGAAACCAGCTATATTTATATCCTTAAGCTTGCCATCCGTTTGATGGAGAAACTATTCCTTTGCAGACAGCTTATCGCTTTTTCTTCAAGGATTTGTCAATTTCCCATTATCCCACCCCCATTATCTTCCTGCACCATCCTTCCATTCCACCCTTCTATATCCCCATAATTTCCATATTAGTATAATAACCTTGGCTGTTAAAATACTATCCTTCTAGAACCTATCTTATCTATGGTATCATGGGCTGTATGACGTGGAAAGGTAACTCAAGAAACAAACATTGAATGAAGTTTCTACGGTCAGTTCTCTGATTAACGATTAAATTTCTCATTTTCCATAAAAACGGCTATATCCCTTGCCCAGCAATACAATTTCTAGGTCTTCTAACATTGTACCGCCATGGGAGAGGAAAGGTTCACTAAACGTTACGATTTCTTTTCATCCACAACGGGATACCTCGAAGAACTTTTACTGAAGGAATACTCCTTATCTTCTGTTCTTTTTGGACGGAACTGAGCAAGTTTAGCTTATTCCGATTGTTCAGAGGAACTTCAAATTTGGAGAATAGCCTTTCTTGTAAGTAATAGCTAGAGGCTTGAAGGAAAGGAAGTAACCCACGTCTCAAATCTAAATGAGAAATGTAAACAGAAATGAAGTTGAAAGAATAAGGAGAGAAAATTTTCACTAAACATCATACTACAACCAAAAAAAGCAACACAAGAGTTCTCTACTATTTTTTTCTGCCTGTCCATTAAAGCATGACGGTCGTCGTTTAAATCTGATGCTGCTTCTTCGAAGAGGTATGCACAGAGCTTATAGACCCATGACATCAAAAAGCTCGGTATTTTCAACATACCGGTTGTTATTTAAACTAAACAGGTAAATATCCCTATAGATATTTATTTCGAAGGAAAAGAAATTTTGTTCTGTAAACATGCTGGGCGCAAACAGCTCACGGAAGAGTCAGTAAAGCCTTCAATATCCAGTCAAAGCTGCCTGCTGGATTCTCTTACTTCTTTCGAAAGCCTTCTAGACATTGCAACTAACATTTGAACGTTCGAGACCGTATTCAAACAGCTGCAGATTTGGGAAATGCAAATGGGTTTCTGTCTTGGTAAATATGTTGACAAAGAAAAAGAATTGAAATTAAAGCTGGTATCTTGTTTGAATATAAAAAGAAACGTTTTCGGCGTTTCTCGGCGTTTCCATTGTTTGCGACATTTTCAATTGTGGGCAACTCACGGCTATCTCTCAGCTAATATTTCTTACCCGACTGCTGGCGCGCACTTCCAAAGTTTTAGGTATTCTCTTTGACATCTTAAACTAGATTAATGATTATTATCTAACAACACTAACATCTCCAGAACAAGTCTCCATGTTTAAGCTATGGAGTTAAACAAGAGTGTGTTGGGACGAAATGATTCTCCTCGAGAAAGCTAACAGATCTTTGAAGTTATAGAGAAGAAAGCTTTATACATGACTCCTGACTTAAATTTCAATGAGTTTTCAGTAAAAATAGTAAGCCAAAATAATGACACCTCTTAGCTTGGGGCATTAGAAATATATAATGCGAATTACTGGTGCATATATTCAATTCGAAACGAAAAGTTCTATTACCAAGCCAGATGCACTTTTTACAGGAAGAAAACTTAGGACTAATTAACGTCGTTAGGGTTAGATAGCGGAGAAGAAAAATCTTAGTGCATCTAAGTAGAATTTAATGTTTACTTACGTATGCTTGGGGAGTAAAGCGAACTGGTCTGAGGTTTAACTTTTTTTGAGTCCCATGCAATAAAAATCTTGAATTTGAACTAGATCCGGATCTCTTATTGCTGGCTTAACTTTTGAACGTATCGGTATTTATCAAAACAAAAAATCTGGACAGAGCAGAGAAATTGAAGCTCCACAAAGGTTCAATCAAATTGTAGATGCACTGAAAGTTTATATAACTCAAAGAAATTGAAAATTCCGGCAAATGATATGAAATTATTTTCCGATACTTCGAGCAATAGTCTTTATAACAATACGTAATCAACTTATCATGGCCTCATTCTCATTAGACATTTGAATGAAAATTAATGAACTCTGAATCTCAAAAAAATTGCTTATTAGACCAAATTTCTATTGTATCTATTACTGGGTATATATGAGGCTAATTTTGTATTTGATTTAGTAACTACGTTGTATAATGATGTGCCTGAACTTAATGGGAGACAGCATAGTTATACAGGTTTAATAGCCACTACTAATTGCCGCGAACTCGTATTAGATTCAATCCTAATAATTCGAAGGAAAGTATAATTATGGTTGCTTAATCAGCTGAAAAGAACTGTAAGCATCATCAGGGCTAAATTAAGTGGTAGATTACTCAACAAAAGGGATCCAGCATTTCCTAATGGTTCAGAAACGGCGTGCTTATCTAAATTCGTAAAACCAGTATGACCAGCAGGGGATGTCTCATGCGCACGGCGACGGACATGTGGTGCCTCGGACTTAGCTAACGGCATTCCAAGAACACTGTATTTGGTAGTTTCAAATGCTTTATAGCTATTTGTTTCGATATCAGCAATCTGAGTAAAGGTCTTTAGCCGTCCATTTAAGTTAAGGACCCGCTTTGTAATTTTTGGCTGTTCGGATAACAGAAATATACGTTGAACTAACCTATGGCCAGTGGTTGAAAATTGCAATACTAACCCATTTCCCTCACCCACGCGACCCTTTTTCACTTCAGCTCCAAATGTCAGTGTCACTTCAAGTATATCAGATACTGCGATATCATGTTGAATCTTTGCTTGGAGAGCCTCCACATATTTCGCAACAAGAAGAGGAAGGTTTGCTTTCCCGCTTAATATTGATGCAGCATCCTGAATTGCTTCAAAAACTTTTGGAATGTCAATTTTAGGTAAACTAAACGGCGTAGCTGTGGGCTTCCCAGTAATGCTCTTCTCCGGGTTTAGAAATAACAAATTTAACCTAACTTCAACTATGGGGTCAATCTCCAAATCTCCAATCTTTATCGGTGGAATATTATTACCCAAGACTACTTCACCAAATTTTTTTAGTTGCGGGTGGATATCTGATTCATTTTCAAGGGTGATATTAGTTGATAGAGTGATCGAACTGTCTAAGGTTGCAGCGATAGGAACAGAAATGGTAGTTGTAAAAATTAAAGATGAACCAGATTGAAACACTGCTTGACCACTAGATGTTATATCTTGGGTAATTGTCGGTGTGTTCCTGAAAGCTTCTGTTGGATACATGTCATTAGTTGTTGCATTAAAAGATTTATCTCCAATCTCGTTGGCAGAGACAGAAACACTTGTGAAAATAGACCGTGTTTCGTCATACACCAAAATGGATGTTTCAAGAGGTACACTCCAAGATTTTGCATATCCTGGTAGTTCACTATTTGAAGCTTCAAAAGAATCGTTTGAATCAGTTTTCAGGGAATTTTTTGAATAGCAGGAACTGAAATCTTGACTACTAATAGTCCCACTCCCAAAGGCAGCAGTTAGATAATGTCCATCATCACTTGACGAAATATTTAAGAGTGCATTTTCTAGAGACACTGTTTCTTCAAATACCAATGTCGAAGAAATAGTGGCATTAATGTAGGAGTCGGTTTCTTTTTCAAAATTGGAGTTGTCGGTATAACTTTGGGAAGCAGTCAAAGGGTTCCCTGATTCGAAAGTGGCATTACCAATATAGGTCGTATTTGAAGTTAATGGGTATTCTGTTGAAAATCTAGATTTTTCGCTAAATATTGTGGTTGCCGTGTCTATCAAACTTTCGGATGGGTTAATACTGGAATTTTCAGTGTTTGGAATCAAACTACTGTCATTTTCATTGATAATACTACTACCTGAAACAAAGTGTACGAAGAAAACTAAGTACCAGCTGGAGTAAGTCATATTGTTTGAAATTTATACTAATGGCAATTTAGATACCCATCTGTCATTTGGCTCGAAATTATGAAAAAATGTTCTGATTCTTTTATACCTCTCCGATTAAGCAAGATACGCCTGGCGAAATTATATAAGCTTTGTTGTTGGAAATCAGTATTTTACAAAATTATATGATTCTAAGGTGTGTTCAATAACTTAATTACAAAAAATGAGTACTGACCAATTTAAAAATTGAATTGCTCAATACTAGAGATGCAATTCCCTTTGATGAATGTTTTTGGTTACTAGGACACTGCGTAAACAAGTACCTCCATAGCAATACTATTATTCCTAGTGAAGCAACAGAAGTTAAACAGTATATTTCCAAAATTTTATCTTATGGTTGCCTAAGATGCGAACAATATATAAATTTGAATATTATTATTCAAAAAAATTTGCTCTTACAATTGTTTCTGTTTGTTTTCAGAAGAATAATGCGACATATTAATATTATTTTCGCAGTAGAAGCAATAGTTTTCAAAAAAGAATATTGAAAACCAACTAATTCTAAATGTCATGGTTTAAAAAGTAGGGAATAAGTTTAGCAAATGGTTTATTCATTGTATTTATTTGTAGTTACCAGAGAATAAAAGTATCAAAATAAATATTGTGCTACAGATCTGGAATTTCAGTCAAGAAAGAACTAAACACGGAAACAGATTGAAATTGATTCCAGATTTAAAAAAATGTAAGCACTCACAATATTTTCCTGATAATTGTTTGAAAGGTTGTATCTTCAAATGTAGCAGGTTTAAGTTTCAGTCGTTGGCGCCAGCAAACTTTCGTACACACGTTGTTTAATGTAGATAAGTGATCCCAAATCGTGTAACATATACACAATCAAGAAAACCATTATTTGCACCTATAATTTGTAGATTAAATCCATAAAATTTAAACTAAGGGATCACTAGCCCCATTGAGCAATGGGTTTTGGAGGCTATTTTATTCAGAAATGATACAACCTTACAAACTCGATTTTAAAACGGTCAAGATCCCTTGGCGTTAGAAACGGTATCCTATTTCAAAGTAAAAGCAAGAGCTATTTCATACCTTCCGTCTTTTTTTTTTCATTTTTATATAATAGAATAACCAGCATTGCTGCCACCTCATCTAAATACTGTATTGTCTCTCAAAATATTAAACATGAACTATTTGCAAAGGGTTCATTGAAATTTTAAATTAAGTGGAACTGGAACTTTAAACTAAATCCTTAATCCTTCGAAAGTGATTAGACATTGTTCAAACAGGAGTAGCAACTCGTTACTAATGTTGAAATCGCCTAAGCTTTCATTTCTTGAGTTCCTTAATTATTGTAGAAAAAGAGAGAACGGGCATAGTGCCCTTAGCAATGACCACCCAGATTTTTTGTAACCAAAATTTTGCTCCTTCCATGTTTCTAGAACTTCTCATGGCGGTTATTTGATCTTCCAAAATCCGCTATAAAAAATGAAATAAAGTACAAAATATCCCTCAATTCAAGAAGTAAATTGCTTGGTTAAAACAATGTGGTTCAACTCATAATTAAAAAAGGCGCAAGAACTGGCGTTTATGATGTTCAAAGGCTAACACCTAAACATCTATCGCTGATATTGCAATTGGCTTACGGAGGGATGACATAAAATGAAATCTTTGAATCATCAAATTATCAAATATATCAAAACCCTTTAGGAACCCTGTTAAAATCAGTGGTCAGTTGATCTTGTTAGGGTAGTATACCACCTCATAAACCAAATGCTTGTATAAAACCTCTTAGAAGAGATTGAAAATATAATTTATCACCATACTACACGTTCACCAATCTCCCTTAACACTATTTAAATGTTCGGGTAAGTAGAGCAACATAAATTAGTAATGCGAACATACAAGACAAACCGAGGAAGCATAGTTCCTTATGAGCCTGTTTGTTACATTTTATATGTAAAGCTTGAAGGACAAGTTATTCTCATGTTTAAAAGCATTCTATATTTGATCCATTCCACACGATAGCAATGTCCTCTTATAAGTAACAGTCTATTTCCAGATCTGTCTGAGATATAGAACTATCAGTATCATCATAGGTACTCCCACATTCAATTACTTAGTGAAGATATATACACCTTGTGTTACCCACAAGTACTAGTATATTTCAACCAGAATACACCCGAATTTACATGTTCGATTATCTTTATTCTAATCCCAAGAACGAATGAATTCTTTCCACGCCAAATCCGTCGTTTCCAATTGTTGAACCATCAAAATTCAATATCATATATCGAACCCAGGTAGGCATGAATTTCTTTGCAGCTTTGCGTGAAACAAGTTGTACAAAATTGAAGATGTTTGAATAGTGATGATGATTCTCTATTCTGAAGAGACTAAGTTGCGAAATTAGGACAGTTCAACACAGTACAATGACCCCCTCATTCAATTAAGACGTATAGAAGAGAACACTCATGAATATAAATCAACTAGTTTGAACGGTCTCTAAACCTACATTCTAATACCTTGCTCCTCAATTCTTTGCATTAGATATGACAGTAGGTTTTACAAACAAATAAAGTGGTATTACCAAGATGACCAATGTTAGGCATAGTTTCCTTTTGAGATCATATAATTAAGATACCTTTGAAAGTTGTCTAATAGATGTCCTAAGAATTACTTAGAACACTTCTTGAAGTGTCCTGTATTCTGAAATACCAAACCGTACACAATGCGGCTGGTTTCGAAGTAACATTTCGCCATTGTGCCCGCGCAACCGTTGCCCTTGCAGATGAGCACTTTAGCAGTCCGTGCGCTTCGCCGAACGTCTGTGAATTGCATTGCTGCACCACAACGGACACCTGGCCCAAACAGAGG